>JAPKLY010000175.1:462119-473831 GCA_026898435.1 Prunella vulgaris
AAGTTCGTAAAAGTTCAGAAATTTTGAGTTGATCCAATGGAGGCAAATGATATACCATGTCGAAGAGTTCGAAGAGAGGGTCGCAACGGAAAAAGAATCGAGTCAATCGGAGTTCTAGAACTCAAGATATGAAGAAAACATCCGGATCGCGTGCTCACAGGTCGGGATCGTGCGCCCACAGTGCGGGATCGCGCGGCTATGCCCTGGTTCGTGCGATGGCTTAAGCACACGCACAACCACACGATCTAGCTCGCGCGGAGGCTTGTTTTTCACAATTTTAAAGGGCTATTTTGTCTTTTCGTGCGTTTAATGAAAGACACTTTGGACTAAACATTGTGGGCACTATAAATACCTCAAGGATCAGATTTCCAAGGGGATTCCATCATTATTCCAAGTTCTTAGATTAGTTTAGAGAGAGAATTAGGTAGTTACTTAGTAGGTTCTTCATTAGATTTCAATCTTCTTTCTTCCATAACTTTTGATCCGTCCATCGGATTTTAGATCCGTTTGTTCCTGCATACTCCTAGTGATTAGAGCTTTATTCTTGCGGTTCAATTTCGTATTTTGAGCTTTGGATCAAGACTTAGCATTTGGAGGTTTGTTACTTGTATTTCTATTCATCTACATATGGTAAGTTTTCCTTTAATTATCTTGTTTTAGTTAATAATCATGATGTTTAGAATGTTAATTGTAGATTTCCAATTCCAATTAGCTATGGGCTAATTTCCTTATGCATGGTTGTATGAATACTATGGTAAATTTAGTCTCTTGTTAATCCTATGTATGAATTAGTGATCTTGTTGAATTAGTTCTCTTATTAATGACTTGTATGAATGCTTAGGATGTTTAATTGGATTGTATTACTTATATGTTTTAGCAATGAAATGAGAATTGAACTATAAGAACTTTATGCGTGCCAAGTGTTTGATATATTGCTTGTATGACCAATGAGAATTGCATATTAGCCTAGACCTCTTAATTTGAGTGTTGGGAGTTGTAGAGAGATCTAGACATCTAATAGAGCCCTTAGCTTGTGTTGTTGAGAGATCTAGACACTACTTAGCTTGACTAAGACACCAAGAGATCTTTTGCATGTTAGGATGGATAGGACACTAAAGGAACCATAGTAGGATTACTTCCATGTACACACATCACTTTTGCTCACTTCCTTGAGGTGATAGCTAGATTTACTTTGCTTTGTTGAAGTAGATAGAAATCATGATCCTTTTCTTGCTTTCCTAGCTATTAGCCTTTTGTAGACGTTCAATGCTTACTTGATATCGCATCGTTTCCCTGTGTTCGATATTTAACTTGGTTAACTTACCACGATAACAACGACCACGTACACTTGCGTGGAAATCATACACGATTTTGGCAAACAGAACCACTGTAAAAAACAGACTTAGAAAGCGGTTATGAACCGCTTTCTAAGTGTTCATAACTGCTTTCTAAGCGGAAACTCGTTTTTTTTTTCTGTTTTCTTGCACAGCGGTTAACAACCGCTCTGTAAGCTAATTTCCATAATATATTTATTTTATATTTTATAATATATATTCTATATTTTATATTATATATTCTATATTCTATATTTTGTATTTTATATTATATATTCTATATATTATATATTTTATATTACAAATTCTATTTAATTAATTTATACAATAATAAAAATTCACAAAAATAAAATACTTAAAATAAACCAATTAATATTAATAATGAACTTATAACTAATTAAATGTATCATCATAAATTAAATAAAAATTACATATCGTCGAACCAAAATTTATACTAATCAATCTAATCTAAAAATCTATTATAGAAATACCCGGTCCAATCTAATTTGAATTTGTTGATTCTTTTCTTTCCGTACGAACGAAGCGGACATTCATAGACAAACTGCAAAATTAAAAATGTAATTAGAAATATATATATGTATATTTAAATTAATAAATTGCCCCAACTAGCTACTTACGTCGTTCGGAATCGTCATTCAAGAAGTCAACATTATATCTTCAATGTAATGACATACAAAAGTGGCACAACTAAAGTCTTCTTACTGTCTCGGCACCTGTTGATTAATAATTATAGTTAATACATGAATTAATTACGATTTTTTCAATTAAAGTATATACCTTAATATTTGTCCACATAACGGTATTACATGTTCTTGATGATTCGGGCGGAAGGCGAGTCCGATACATCCTCATCACACTGTTATTATTATAATTAAAAAATAAAAATAAATTACATATGCATAATTCTAAAAATAAAATGAGCTAATGATATTAAAATATTTAAAAAAAGCATACCAGTCTATAAATGACATAATTTCAGGGCGATCAGAATGCACTCCACCCGGAGCTAGGTCCATAAAATATACCACTTGTGTACTCATATTGATGGCGACCAACAACCAACGTTGCCTGCATTTTAATAAGAATATTAAAAGTATATTTCATTTGCATGTTTATAATAATAAATATTTTGATGACATGTTTGTTGTATGTACTTACCCCACATATGTAGGCCAAAAAATGAGATGGTCTCTCCTGAAATATTTATACATATGTAGCACAAACATCTCAATTTCCTGGGTATGGTCATTACCTACGGAGGCAGTCACTTGGGGGGAGATGAAAGAATACTTCAAAGCTGTCTCATGATCTCTTGATAGATATAACTCCCCCAAATATCTTTAATTACTGAAAATACTCATATTATTATTTAAATAAACAAAATTAAACCTCTAGAATTAAATATGAAAAATCAATAAACACATACCTGAGATAAAAAGAAATGGTAGTCGCACTCAACTACTGGTCGTGGACTATTCAATTTTGATTATCCAGAACCGGACCGAAGAATAGACCGAATTTTTAAAATTTTGGACCGAAAAATGAACTGAATTTTTTTGGACCGAACCGAACGGACCAAATTTCATAGGTTCAATTTTTCAATTTTTCATTTTTTTTGATTTTGTGAACACCCCTAATAATATTAGGTATCAGATTGTGCTTTTAATTTTATTTAAAATAAATTATATTTTTAATTTATCCTTTATTTTTTACAAAATTAAACCTCTAGAATTAAATATGAAAAATCAATAAACACATACCTGAGATAAAAAGAAATGGTAGTCGCACTCAACTACTGGTCGTGGACTATTCGATTTTGATTATCCAGAACCAGACCGAACCGAATAGACTGAATTTTTAAAATTTTGGACCGAAAAACGAACCGATTTTTTTTTGACCGAACCAAACGGACAGAATTTCATAGGTTCAATTCGGTTTGGTTTTTCAATTTTTCAATTTTTTCAATTTTGTGAACACCCCTAATAATATTAGGTATCAGATTGTATTTTTAATTTTATTTAAAATAAATTATAATTTTAAATTTATCCTTTATTTTTTATGTAATAAAACATATATACGATTGACTTTCGTGCAACGCACGAGAAAGTACTATCCTAGTTTGCTCTAATAGTAACACACAGTTTGTGTTACTATATGAGCAAATGCGTATTATTGTAAGGATAAAATGTGTGTTACAATAAGAATAAATATATAATTTTTAATTTAATCATCATCCTTTTAAATTTAGATATATTATTTAATGTACTAACACATTTTTTACTATTTTATATGTTTTATTATATGAAAAATAATTATTTCTACAGAATAAATATATATTTGTAAAAAATTAATATTTGTTCTTATATTACGCGAAAAATATTTATTGTATAAAAACAAATAAATACATGTAAAATAAGAATATTTCATAAGATAGTAATACACATTGGCTCTAAATGTAACACATATTTGCTCCCAAATTTGTGTTACTATATAAGCAAACATGTGTTACTGTAAGATAAAATATATTTTTCTTAAGAACAAATGTGTTTCTTAATTTAATCATCATCCCTTAAAAGCTAAGTATATTGATTCATGTAGTAAAACACTTTTTATTATTTTATATGTATCTATACAAATAAATAAATATTTATGAAAAACTAATAGTTTTTCTTATAATAACAAACATTTTACTTTCACATTGTATGAAAAAATATTTATTTCTACAGAAACATATGAATGTGTACAAAAAAATATTTAATTTGATTGTAACACACATTTTACCTTAAAATAACATACATTTGTCCAAATGGTAACACATTTAGCAAAAAACTGAAATTTGTAGTTGCACAAAATTTGTAAAAAAATAACCAGATCTCACCGACCCAGTAATAAACACGCAAAATTTTAAAATAGATAATTCTAAACCATAGAATATTCTATATAAATTTATATCCTAATAAAGTGCATGAAAATAAAAATAGTAGATCGAAAGAATATATCATTTTATAAAATTTACTATTAATAAAACTATTAGCTAATATTAAATATGATCTTGACCATAAATGCATAAATCAGGCTAAACGAGCGCTTAGACACTCAGTTGCCACCGGCCGACCCAATTTTATGTATTAGGTGCCGCTTAAGCGGGTGAAGACAAGTTTAGATTGATCAGGCCAGTCGAATCGACTAGGCATATTTTATAATCTTTTATATTTTTACTATTAAAATTATTTAAAAAATCAAATAAGAAAAAAAAAAAACAGATCGATAATTAATTCTAATGACTCGCTTTCGCATTGACCACGTTCGAGCCACCGCTCATCCTCCTCCTCCTCCCTTTATTTATGGTAAATATAAATATTAATTGAAAAAAATCATATATATATATATATTAATTCAAAAATCGTTGATCATCATTTATTATGTAATTTTTAAAAAATTAAAAAAAAAGGGAATTAGACGGCCTAGGCAACCAAAATCCGTCTCACCAACCATTTCAGATTAGGGCTGTAACCGAATCAAATATTTTTGTTTAGATTCGGTATTTGAATTTAAATTTTAATATTCATATTCGAAATTCGAATTCGATTACAAATATTCGATTAGTAATAAAAAACAAATACAAAATTATGATATTCGATAAAATATTATATATATATATATATATTATAATATCTACTATTTAATAATATCTCTTTAACTCCATCATAAATTTAAGAATTAATATATATCATATATAACAAGGCCCAACAAATTATGTGGGCCAAAATATATTAGATATTCTTTAGGCCCAAAACAAATTGAAAGAAAAGTGATTCAATCAAGAATAAAAAGCGGACAAAAAAAAAAAACGGACAAAAGGCAAAATAAGAAACCCTATTTCACTGAAATTCAAAACCGGATCTGTCGCCGTTTTCTTCTCACACCGTATTTCTCCTACTTTTACCGTTTTCTTTTCACACGGTACAGAACAAGAGGGACCGGATCCTCTCTGGGCGTTTGCTCAGCAAGGAGTGCTGACTATGCTACGATGCAGTTTTAATGAAGCAGTTATATTTTTTATTTTATGTTCTACATGTAATTTCTTTTAATGCTTACTTCCATTATAATTATTTTATTTATTTTCTATTTAAAATTTTTAAATTTTTTCACTTTTAATTTCTATCCGCCTTTCAATTATTATTCATATTTTTGACTTATTCAAATGTTTTTTCCAATTCAGGTAACTACTCTTCACCTATTATTAGTATTGTTATTATTATTATTATTCACATTTTTTACTTATTCAAAAAAAAAAAAAATTCCAACTCATGTAACTACTACTACTCCTATTATTATTTTTATATTTTATAATTATGGAGTTCACTAATAAATAAAGTAATTATTTATGAGTGAGATAATAAAATAATATTTTCTAAAAAGAAAACGAAAATAAATTTGGAAGACAGACGAAAATAAATAAAGTAATTATTTATGAGTTAGATAATATTGCCATTTGTTCTGTCTGCGTCGCTCCGTCCGGCCCCAGTGGTCATCGCTCTCTCATCCCACCGGTCGTCTCAACTATCGTTCGGTTTTTTTTCTTGTTGTATAGGTTTTGCTTTTCTATTATTTATTTTCTTAATCAAATAAGAGAATTTGGATGTAAATGATCAAAGTTATGATTTTTTTTATAGAACTTTTTTGTTGATATTTCTGTTGTAATGATATAGACTACTTGATTTTTATTTCCTCATTTCTTAGATTCGAAATCTGTCCTTTTTTTTATGTTCTGATAGTCTTTTTAGTTGTTTAATTGTTTGGAAAGAGATAAATCTATTACTATTATTTTTCATTTTTTTTTTTTTTTTTTTTGTGTATAGCTGTTTAGATTCTTAGAAATACATAATTTTTATAGCACCATTACTAACATGAATCCTTTGGAAAAATAAAACTTAAAAGGATTTGTAATTATCTTAATTTTGTGTTAATTTTTTGCTAATTTAATTACATTATATCTAAAAAGATTAATAAAATAAGAATTCGAATCGAATAACTTGAACACTAATTTCGAATCGAATATTCGAATCGAATAATTCGAATACTAATTTCGAATCGAATACGAATCAATGTTAATATTCGAATAATAATTGAATATTTTCACGAATACGAATCGAATACAGTGATATTCAATTCGTTAATAACCCTATTTCAAATTGCTAAGCCGTTGCTTTGGACAAAATAAATCTAATTTAAATTATGATCGCGTTCATCTCGCAGTACCTAATTCATGCATCATCTAATCTAATGGCAGAATTATTAGTTGATTATAAAGAAATGCATTACATCCAAAATTCCCATACTTCTAAACATTCTCCACCCCTTACCGGTCCACCCTCCACCCTGCCCTGCAAACCTACACTAGTCATGATCTGCCACCCCTTTTCAGTCCTTGAAATTTTATTTTTCTTATGTAAAATTCTCTCCAAGTAAATGTGTATTTAAGAGGAAATTTCATCACTCATTCACTGAGAAAATTGATCACATTAACAGGGTGAGAAGATCACAAAAAAGCTTAAAAGACATTTTATATCTACACGAATTTACATAGCTCCACAGACTATATATCATAGACAACTATAAAGCACATATAGTCAATTTGGTGCAGAGCTAATACCATCAAGTAATGTATATACAAGATTGCAAGTAGTTGAGGACTTGGAAAGCAATGAAAATATGCACCACATAGTGACTCTTTTATTTGATATCTTACAGCAGAATAACGGATCATACCTTGGGAGCAACACACACCCGAGGGCGTAAGGCTTCATAGACTATGCAGCAGGAACTTTGCAGCAAATATTTAAGATATCATCCAAGGGAGCATGGTCACCAGTGCCTTCATCCTTTCTTGCATAGAGCAATTGTTTTCCTTTAAATACAAACATCCCTCCCTAATAATCAGATATGCACATCGTATTATTAAGCGATCTACTAATGGGTTATCTCGTTAAGACAGAACATTGAATAACGTAAATCAAAACCTGTTGCAGAACACCACTTCTATCGTCTGGAGTGGCTTTGATGGTGTAGTTCTTCATAGCCTTTTTCAGTTCCTCATATCTTGAAATTACTTTGATCTGCATAATTTAAAATGCTGTGAAATCTGAGCTATGCTTTTATTAAACATGAATAACAAGAAATCTTGCAGATAATATTAGGGATGAGAGTAATACACTTGCTGGGTTGAGAAATGTACGCAGAAAACCAAAATACAAGCCCAAAATGTTATATGCCTGAAATGAAAGAAGAGTATGAGAATTTAATTCAAGCCTGCAATGTACACTGTAAATTCAACTTGCAGACAGAAGATACCTTACGATCAGGGTCAGCATAGAGGGAATCCAAAGGAAATGGTAACTGGTGACAACATCATCGCATCAGTGAATATTTATTGAAATTATAGTAAGATCTTGAGGTTAATTATAACAGAAAGAGACAGACAGCATGAGAGTTCGAACACATGTTCTCTTTTCATTAAGAGTTCTGGAATAAATGCCATATACATCCTAATACTGTGTTACAACAGAACAACAGTTGGCCACATCAACGAGATTAACTAGGAAAAAATGCACATCAAATGGTTTAAATTTAGTCAAGGTGTTAAAATATGCCAATTATGAACCTTTGAACTGATGTATATAAGGCTGAATATATAAGAGTTTAATGATAAAGAATTTTTTTTTTTCAGTTATTAGAATGGCAAATTGGCCCATTGAAGTAATATTGTCCAATCCTATACGATAAGTACTCTACATTTCATTGTGAGACCGCCTACTAAAAATGCTCCTTATATGACCATGAGAAGATGGGATAATCCAATTTTGAGAAAATGAAGGTAGTCTCCAAGTACATACAGTCGGAATCAGTTTTCGTATGAATATATAGATTTGCTGTAGAAAGGAAAATAAAGGTAAAGTAATTACCCTTTCAGCAAGAAGTTGAGCTTTATCTGGAGTGCCAACACCAACAGCAATTAGCTTCACACCAGCCGAGTCAAATTTATCCTTCTCTTCCTTGAGTGCTGCCGCAAGCTCCCAGCTGGAATATCGAAACAAAAGCACACATGATAGTGCCATAGACAAAAATCTTTTGCTTGTGTTTAGATCGAAATAAATTGTAACTAAAATTTGACAGGATTCCAAATGTTACATTCAAATTACATTGGATTTAAAATCCATCCAAATTACTCAAAAGGTAAAAGTTCAAATTGAGAAAGACGTATTTCAGGTAGATTTTACAAAACCCTTCCAACCAATCAATATCAATGGATTTGTGATTATAAATTTCAAATTCATCCCCAAACCTTCAATCAAAATGCAAATGCAAAACTCAGGTGGGGTCAGTATTTACCAACAGAAGCATCCAAAATGTCTCAAGAGTGCAACAACAGCAATTCCCTGCAAACAAATGTTCCCAATAAATTTCATTACATTACTCAGAAAAATACAAACTTACGAAACATTCAGTTGAACTTCAAGAAAACCTACAAATGAGGTGTTTAGAAGTTATATGTCAATGACATCAAAGATTATGCTGATTACCAGGCTTAGAGATTTTAAACAATACAGTTGCTAGAAAGGATCAACATGCATATGATTTGGAAAATTGTAAGGCGAATTTATCTCATACATGTAAAACACAACTTGGAAGTACAAAACACCGAATTCCAGATACCCAAGAAGTGAACCAGACATTCATGTTTTACACAGATGCTTATGGTTTGACTTAATTTCATCAGCTAGGACTTCTGTAAACTGATTTTAGTAATATACTCCTGAAATGTAATCTTAATAAGTTTGAGGTGCAATATTTGTCGAGATATGTAGACTAAATCAATTTATTTAAGAATATCTGAGTGGTCTGAACTTTAAAAACAAAATTTTATGTCTAGCTAACTTCATAAGTCTTGTAAAATGATATTTCAGCATTCACTTCTACGTATCTAAGCTCATGCATCCGCTGCAGCCTGCAAGTTTGACAACTCCAATGAATAGTTATATATACAGACTTTTATTTTTATATACGCGAATGGGCTAACTTAAAACGGTAAATTAACGCTTTGAAACTCATTTATAGAAAAATGACCCAGGAAATAGATTATGATGTTGCCAGCATCCGACTTTAGTTTCCTCTCACCTATGTAAATATACTTTGTCTGTTTGCACAAAAATTTTGTTATTATTATTATAACTTAAAAATAAGCATCAGTGTCATAATTCCATAAGTCCGCATGTAAACTGGTGCATGTGCATCGCTGATATATTCCATTTAATAGACAGAAAATAATTGCAATTTAAAGGACATCCAAACCTACTAAAACAACTGGTTTGTGAAAAAGTAAATTTTACCTAGATTAATCAAGATTTTCACGAAAAAGTACCTCAAATGAAATACCACACTAATCCATGAACAGTGACAAAATCTTGAGCATTTGAGAAACAATGTGAAGATAGTGATAAATTGATATCTGAAAAACTAATCCAATCTCATTAGAGAACTGAACTCTTTTACTGAGGCAGAGTAGTTGCCTAGCTAAGTCAGAAATTGAATACCGAAACCGTAAACATTTCATACGCCGATGAACAACGGGGAAAACCTAGAATATAAACACCATGAAATTCGATAGCATGACATCATAGTTATAGTAGAAAGACCTAACAAAATTAACTCCGAAATTACCTCCTGTTGGTCCCAGAGATCCTTAAACTTGACAGGATCGCCGGCAGCAGTGAAGATGCTAACATCCCCGAGCACATCGGCGATGTCATCGGGCACAACGGGGCCGGCGGTGGAAGACGCCATCGCCACAAGGCGTGCTCCACTGGGCTTGCCTGAAAATTTAGCTTTATCGAAGAAGTCCGCAGAGATGGAGAAAGATTTGGAAGGGCGTAACGAGGAATGAGAGAAGGTAGGTATAAGAAGAGGTGTGGAGGGAGTTAGAACCCTTCGACATATCATTTTCGCCATAGACTTCTCTATTCAAAACACTTAGTAGTCTCACAATTTAGCTATACACAAATAAAAAGTAGAAAAATGGTAATTCTATCTCTTCATTTCAACTTCTTCGTGTGATGCAGAGTAGGGTTGCAAACGAATCGAATCGAATCGAATCGAATATCATCGTTTTGTATTTGTATTTGAATAATAATCGAATCGAATCGAATTCGAATCATAAAAATTCGAATCGAATTCGAATCATCAAAATTCGAATACGAATATCAAAATTCGAATACGAATACCTAATCGAATCAAAAGTATTTGATTCATTTACAACCCTCGGGTAAGAGTTTGAAATATAGGTGCATATGATATTTAGATTATTATCTAATGAGCTTACATCCTTAAAATAATAGTAATTATAGCAGCCATAAATTTCTAATGGTCTATAATCTTAAAATAATAATAATAACAATAATAATAATAGCAATAATTATACTAACTATTAAGTCTATTATCATTATAATATTTATAAAAAAATATTTAATCGAATATTTACGAATATCGAATCGAATATCATTATTTTGTATTCGTATTTGAATAATAATCGAATCGAATCGAATATTTGTAATCGAATTCGAATCATAAAATTTCGAATACGAATATCGAAATTCGAATATGAATACCGAATCGAATCAAAATTATTTGATTCGTTTGCAACCCTATGCAGGAGGCAACTGTGCTCAACGTTCTTATAAGTTTTGGGCTAGTCACTGCTTACACATGACAATGGGACCCTGTCTTAAAATTCATCATGTCAGGAATTTTTTGGATTCGGAATTCGTTCCGCCTCACCTCAATTGGACCTGCCCTGCGAACCCAGCGGGCTTTATCCGACCCGATCGTCTATCCGTTTATTTTTTATTTTATTTTTATTATACATATCATCTGTGTTACACAAAGTATCATAAATTTTAAAATATAATATCAATATGCATTTGAATGAATTTAAACAGTAATAAATACGAAAAATAGTGCATTTCAAGTTTCAACATATTAAATATTAATATTTAAAATCATACATATAATGTTCATTGAAAAATTAAAATGATAAAAAATTAATGCACCCAAGTTTGTACAACTTTTGTTCATAACTTTAGGAGAATATCTAATCTAATATTTTAATAAATATGTTAATTAAAAGCCTAATTTTCATATATTTAAATATATATATATATATATATACCATATAGACGCACGATCGGGGATCTGGACTATATCAGCAGTATAGCTATGGATCTTTTGCTCAACACAGATTGGAAATTACTGAGGACATCTATAGTCTATGAGTTAATGATTTCTCCGTATTGTATCAATA
>JAPKLY010000175.1:473841-497350 GCA_026898435.1 Prunella vulgaris
AGATCCTAGATCATTGATTCAATACGAATCTCTAGCCTGCCATAGGGTGGCTATGAATCTCTTAGATAAAAATTTTATAAACAGAAAAATAAAGAAGAGAGATTACCCTTTAGGAGCCAAGATAGGTACCTCCTATTATTATAACTTTAGAATAATTATACAATAGAGAGAGAGAGAGAAGAAAAGAGAGAGCAGACTTGCTAAAGTTCTACCTCTTACAATAACAAGCACACATATTTATAGGGGGAGAACCGGACATGAAACCCCGGATTTTATCCCGAAAATAAAAAAGTATGAATAGTAAAAAGTTTGAATAGTAATTTACTATTCATGAACAGTTCTTTGTCTGCTGATGTAGGCGATGATGAAATTTGATTTTGTCATTTCAGGAGATGCATTTTGCCCAAGGATGCTTCTAGAAAATCTCTGTTTAGCTCGCCAGTAGAGAGGCTTGTTTTTTGAGAAGAAATAATGTCTTCTCGAGTCTTTCGGTTGGCCGATTTAGCCTTCTGAGAATCGGAAATCCAATTTCAAGAGCCCTAATTTTTTTTCTGAGAGCTTTAAGATAATTTTTATCAGAAATCCATTTGTCGTTTTCATCAAATACGACATGGTATGGGACTTGCCAAATCTGTGGATTAGTCCCAAAATGGGAAACCCTGATGTGGGTGATCCAGTCTTCCGAAATATTCATCAGTCCTTTCTTCCTTTGAGCTTCTCTTTGAGAGAATTTTTTAAGAGATCAAAACTTTCCTGTAGAGAAAAATCTTGATAATCATCATTTGGATCTTGAGCATCTTGAAGATCAGATCCTGAATGCATAGTTGCGTCTGATTTTGAATCAGAAAAGTCTATTTCATTGAAAAGATCTTTTTTTATTTGATCCATATACATATCCATAATTTTTTCTCTTGGAAGAATACCAAAATATTTCTTAGAATATTCTGAAAAGGATGGTAGCATATTAGTGGCCTTTTCATCAGAAATTTTTCTGAATTCATCGATTTTGGATTTGATCCTATCGATATTTTCTTGGAGAGGTGACTCATTGGAGCCTGGGGTAATAACACTTAGGTTATTCCAGAATCTTGTCATGTGAATTCTCCATAGACAAGGAGTATTATCATTGGTGAACCCAATTCTGGTATCCACTTCCAGACCCATGGAATTCCTGAGTCAATGAAAAATCTACTGGTAGTTTTACTACTTGTATTGTGAGTGGCAAAATTAGAAGAAATAATAGAATATTCTTCAAGAAGAGGTTTAACTTCTTCGGGCAAAATATTTGCCGCGGCTCCAAAGGTTTCCCACCAAGAAGTGAGCCAATTTGGAATATTACTTTTGCTGATATTATCACAAATTTTGATCAGCCAGGTATAAGAATGTTTGACATTCTGGTAAAGAAGAGTTTTATAAAAACTTTGTAAATAATCCCAGTAATTGTACTGGATGGTCGTTCGAGAGACTTCGTTGACCATACTTCTTTCAGAGAAGGGTGAAATTCCCCATTCTTGGATGGAGATAATTTTCTTAATAATAAATTTAGAGTAATTAATTACTTTACTCTTGGGTGGAAAGTGTTGAATTTCCACACTTCCTAGGTTGGTAAGGATGGCTTCATAAAAAGCCCTGGATTTGTATGAACCAGTAGACCAACTATTATTTGGAAAATATTTTTCCATTAAGATCCATGGAGATTCTTTGAATTTAACATCATCTTCTTCAAGAATCAGTATTAATTCTCTCTTGGGAGAATCAAAGAAAGTATATTCTTTTTGAGCAACAGAAGCATAGGATTCTTGGTCGTCAGTTTTTGAGGAATTGTCCTCAACTGGTATATTTTTACCTCTCTGTCTGAGGAATTCTTGGAATTTCTTTTGAGTATTACCTCCTGATGAGGAGGAACCGATACCAGAAATATTCTGGTTAATAAGGGATTTCTTCCCGTGGTAAATAGGAGGATGACCTCGTCCTCCTCTTCCTCTATAAGAGGAATAGGGACTTCTCCCAGACTGGCTCATTCCTGTCATTAAGAAATATATTCGCGAGTTAGAAAATCTGGAAGATGATTATTTTTTCCCTGCTTATAGATTATTTTAAAATCAAAATAAGCAAGATGAGATTGCCATCGGGCAAATATCTGTTTGGACACATTGTGTTCAAAGTCTTTTTCAAACATAAAAGAAGCAGCTTTACAATCAGTCCTTATTATAAAATGCTGATTATAAAGATCGTCTTGAAATTTTAGAACACATTTTACAATGGCTAAAATTTCTCTAGCAACCATAGAATAATTTTTCTGTGAATTATTCCATTTACCAGAATGGAATCTAATAACATATTCATTTTTATTTTATGGATTAACCTGTTTTAAAATACCTCCATATCCAATGTCAGAGGCATCGGTTTCCACAGTCTTATCCCATAAGGGATTGGCAAGCATAAGGCAAGGAATATGTTTTAATTTTTCTTTTATCCTGATGACTGCTTTAGTGTGATTGTCACTCCAAGGAGCAGGATTCTTTTTTAACCTATCATATAAGATAGCAGTATCTTCGGCTATTTTTTCAATATAGAAAGAAACATAATTAAGACTTCCTAAAAATCTTTGTAACCGAGTTTTATCAGTTATGACATCAGGAAATTTATTTCCAAATTCGATGCTTCTTTGAATAGGGATAATATTTCCCTTTTCAATAATATGTCCCATAAATTTTATTTTTGTTTGAAACAAAACCATTTTTGGCTTTGAAATAACTAAGCCATTTTTAATGACTATATTTTTAAACATCTCAAGATGTTTAAAGTGTATTTCTATATCTTTAGAAAATACTAAAATATCATCAATATAAACGATGATGAAATCACTATAAGGATTAAAAATATCATTCATAATTTGTTGAAATTCAGAAGGGGCATTTTTAAGCCCAAAAGGCATTACCGTCCATTCATAGTGGCCGAAAGGAACATTAAAAGCTGTTTTGTAACGATCCTTAGGATCAATCTGAATTTGCCAAAATCCAGATTTCAAATCAAATTTTGAAAATACTAGTGCATTGACTAGTCTATCAAGTAAATCCTTTTTGTTAGGAATAGGATGACGAATCCATTTTAAAACTTTGTTTAAAGGTTTGTAATTGATAACTAACCTAGGAACACCACGTTCCTGCTCTGAATGTTTATTGACATAAAAAGCAGTGCAAGACCAAGGGGATTTAGACGGAACAATAAGTTTCTTTTGTAAAAGAGAAGATATTTCTTTTTTACATAATTATAAATAATCAGAATTCATTTGACAAGGCCTCGATTTTGTAGGAATCTTGTCTTCGAAAAAACTTTCTTCATAGGGAAGAGAAACCATATGTTTCTTTCTTTCCCAAAAAGCATTTGGAAAATCATTGCAAATTTTTATAGAAAATTCTTTAGACAAGAAACCAATTTTTTCTTGTAGTTTAGGATTATTAATCCTTTCTTCAATAGTAAAAGAATTTAATTCATTTTTAAGAAAGTTTATTTGACAATTCCTTTGATCAATTTGATCACGAATTTGATTTAAAACCTTATGAATTGGTTTTGTAACAAATTCTAAATTAACAGGTTTATTATCAAAAATACCTGAAATACCTGTTTCATCTACCTTAATAGGATAGATGCTGTAAATAAAAGGAAGGCCAATGATTATTTGGCTAGTAATGTTCTCTGCAATAAGAAAATCATTAGGAATACAAACTTTATTAGTGCAAATATAAGCATTTTTTAATTTATAAGAAATTTTTAAATTTCCTCCTCCTGCATGGGAAAGAGTTTGAGTAGTTTTTTCAAAAAACTTGGTGGGAATTATTCCCATTTGGATAACACTAATATCCGCACCGCTATCAATCATGGCTATACATTCTCTTTTATAAAAATTGTTTATTAAAAGAGAAATTTTTACATACCATTTTTGAGATAAAATGATATTAAGATTAGAAAGATATTGATTATTAATCAAACTTTCTTTAGAAGAAAGAGTTGGAGAGCTAGAATCACCAATTTCTAATTTTTCTTTTCCTTTTTCCCATTGGGAAAGACGAAAGGAAAATTCAGAACTTTGTTCCTGAAGAGATTTAACACTTGTTTTAAGATTTTCAATTTCTTTTGAAAGATCTTTAATAGTAATGGGATTGTTTTCAACCTCTTTAATTCTAAGAAGTTTATTAACATCATCCATGTTATAAAAATTTCTTTCAATATGATTTGAAAGATCATTTTTTTCTTTTTTGAGAGGAATATTCTCAAAATGGTCAATAATTTTATTGCGTAAATCAAAATCTTTGATTTGTTTAAGAAAATCCATAATATAATGGTCATCAATGACATTAATATTCATGCCTTTAAACTGACTCATAAGTTTATAAACTTCATCATCTGTTATCTCACTAGTATCTTGGATACAGTTGAGACAAGGCTTACCCTGGAGGCAATTTTGACACTCATTGGTATCAAATTGACTTGAATCAGATGAAGAATTCAATTCTTCAGAAGAATCATTGGATTCTATATCAGCATCAGAATTTAATTTTGAATTCATTACTATTCCGAGAAGAGTCTCTCTGAGAGGTTCATCAAGATCAAAATTTTTAATCTTGTCTTTTGCATAGCACTGGTTAGCATAGTGACCAGGCTTTCCACATCTGTGACAAATAATTTTGTCTAAATATTTTTTCTTTTGAAAAGGTTTTTTAAAAGATTTTTTATTATCGAAATCTTTTTTCACTTTCTGTTTTTTATCAGAAAATCTTTTCCTTCTTCGGAAATTTGGTTTATCAGAAAAATTCTTTTTTCTTTTAGAAAAATTCTTTTTGGAATTTTCAATTCCAAATTGGTCACAAAAAAGACCTAGTTGTTTCTTTTCTAAGAGATTATCTCTTTTAAGCTGGTTTCGCAATTTTATTTCATTGCAAAGATTTAAACCTTCTTGGACACAAATACTAATGATTTGGCCAAAACTGTATGACACGTAAGAAATAGAATTTGCGTCTTTTTGAAGAATTTTCTTGATTCTTTCCGCGAATAAATACGGAAGACCATCAACAAATTTGTTTTTCCAAATATCTTGGTTACAGTCAGGGATATCATAGATCCTAGACAAAAAGGTATCTTTGTACCAACGAAAGTCAGTAAGAGTTTTACATCTCATATTTAAAAGAAGTATTTTGGTATTTTCAGAATTGTTTGAAAGTTTACCAGTAAAATGTTCTAAAATAGTAAGAACAAGAGGATAAACCGCATTGGGTTTAGTGGTATTTTCTTCTATTTTAACAGAAGAAAATATTTCATTTTTATTCTGGGGAGTAAGATAATTGTCCCACCAGCCTTTAAGCTGACCAGTAAAACCAACAGTAATGGCTTGTGCAGTCTGCACATCATTATTACCACTAATTCTACAGGCAGAGCTGTACATAAGCATACGATGGCATTGGGTGTAGATATATCTATCACTTCCACCATCAATATTCCATTCATAAATGGATTTACCAGAATAAGAGGTATTAAAGAAATTTTCTTGTTCTTCATTGAGAACATCAATGGGAGTAGGCTTAGTATAATACCTTGACATAGTAGGCTTATCTGCCCATCTCATTTTGTTAAGACTGTCAAAATTGTTTTGACTATTTTCTCCAGACTCAATATGTCTGTTATCCATATCATCTTGAAAATCATTTTCAATAGTGGAAATATGAAGTTTTCCAAAATTTTCAGTAATAATTTTTTCAAGATCAGAAATAGAAGCTTCAAGCTTAAAATCTTTAATCTCAATAGGAGATTGAATAGAAGGAACAGTTGCAATAACTGGATTTTTTCCTTCTTCAATAGAAGTATCAGTCTTAGGCTGATCTTTGTTTTGAAAAAGAAGAGAATCAATTTTCTCATGTAGTGAAGCAATTTCTTCACTAAGAATTTGAAGAGAAAGATTGCAAAAATTATTTTGCTTAAAAATCTCAGCAATATTGGTTAAAACATCTTTTTCAATAATTGTTGAAAAAAGAGAAAAATTTAAAGTTTTTCCTTCCTTTTCAATTTGGAAAGGAATATTAGGAGGATAAACAGATTTTCGAATATCTCCTGAAGAAATAATTTTAAAAGATCTTTCTATTGTAGAAATTTGATCAATATAAAAGGTTTTTATAAATCAAGGAACAAAATAAAGTATTTTGTTTTGTTTTTTACAAAATTCATAGAATTTGTCAACAAAATAAGATAATTCATCTCTTGGGAAAGAGTTAAAATACCAAACTCTAAATTTTTCCCATTTTGGATCATTAAATTCTTCATTGATATGGGCTCTATTTAAGGAGCCTTTATTGAAATCCAAAATTGGTTCAAAAATCATTTTAAATAGAAAAATCACATTCCAAAATTGTTTCGGGAAGTTTTTCACTACGAACAATATTGTTTTTATTAACAATAATATTATCATTTTCAAAATCATTGTTTTGATAAAACTTTTCTTCTTTTAAAGAAGAAGTAGAAACTCTTGAGGTAGAAGGAATATTGACTTCATAATCAAGGGGAGAAAACAAAGTGTAACCAGACATAGATCTAGTATAAGAAGAATTTCTTCTTTGATTATTGTGGAAACCAATATTAACGATACCATTATTGCTTTGAGTAATATGGCGAAAATCACTATTAAGTGAAGGAATTTTAGGAACAGAATGTTCAAGAATCCAATTATCCGGGAAAATAATCTCATCCCATTTAATAGATCTACTAGTACTAACATTGGAATTTCCAAAGTTTGTTTCAATGAGAATAGTCTCGTTTTTATCCTTATCTACCCTAGTACAATTTGGATTAAGGGTATGTAAAGGTTTGAAATAAATGCGATAACAAATACACATGACTTCTGATCCAGGCATGTAATTATAACCATGTGTTTTAACATTTAATGTTAAAGCATCAAGGATATTGTTGTCAGATAAAGACAAAGAGAGATTAGGATACGCGTTGAAATAAATGGGTCCTAAAGCTAAACTGGACTCAATAATTCCCATGAGAGATTGTTTCCAGTTAAGATTTCTACCATCTCTCAGAGTGGCTAGAAAACTTTCTGGTAACCCTTTAAGGGTTAAGGGTCTAAAAGCTACTTGAACACATCTAATATGGATGAATTTATACCCCTTCATATAAGGAGAAATATCATGGTAGTTTAATAATTTTAAAACCATTTCTTCCTCATGGAGAGGAACTGAAGACTCAGTAGTTTTAACAACTTGTTTGAAACTAATTTTTTTAAAAAAATCCAGATTTATAAACCGTTTTAGGTTCAATCTTTGGAATACTCCATTTGTTGAGTAAATCAAGATTTTCAGGAACATCATATTCCTGAACCAAACTATTTTTCTCAATATGAGAAGAATTTAAAAGATTCGTAAAGATAATTATGAAATGAAATCGTATCGAATCAATAATCATCAGATAACATATCTCTACTATCACATGGCTCTGATACCATATAGACGCAGGATTGGGGATCTAGACTATATCAGCAGTAATGTTCTCTGCAATAAGAAGGCGCAGGCGTTATATATATATATATATATATATATATATATGGGTTGCTCCGCTTAATATTAGGACCCGTCCTAGACCCGGTTAATTTTTAGTCAACCGGTCCAAACCAGCCCGTCGACCCATTTGAGCGGATTTTTACCCGACCCGTATGGGGCGGGTTCATGGCGGGTGCGGGTCTGAACCCGTCCCATTGTCATCCCTAGCGACTAGAGTCCCACTTTTAATTGTTTTATGGGGTCGTTACATATCAGGACAATGAGTAGGTCTCCTGCGAACCCCAATTCACCGTGAACCTTAATGATCCACCTCAAGCTTCGACCCGAACTCTCATTTTCGCACTCTGGCCGCAATTTTGTCTCGCTTTCTCGTACTCTATCCTCTCTCACGTAAATCCCCCTCCTCCCCCCCTCTCTCAAATCACATGCAAATAACAGTGCTACACGAATCATATTGCAACAATACCTTTGTGAATCACATCACGCAGAGGATGATCTTTCATTGAAGTGGTGCACACTTGTGCGTCGTGGTTGAGTGAGGGAGTAGTCGTCGACGAATATGAAGACAAGAGCACAATGAGTGATTTTACAACAAAGTATGAATCCAACACGATCTTGAATATTTTGCCAATAAATTCCAATAATAGTCTTAATGTAAATACAGACAACCAATTTAATTTGAGGTAGATGAAGTTTAATTCAATGCAAGAAATAATTACGTGCAAAATGTGTAATTATATGACTTTCTTAATTTTTGTGCATGAAAGTGACAATAATAATGCTGTTGATAGGTGAACTACTCGAGCTTAATCACGAGATTATTTAGCCAAGACTAAGAAGGTCACCGACATAGGGAAGCTCGTCAAAAGAGGAAAGAAGCTCGCCATGAAGCCCAGTGACCCAAGTCAAATGACCAATCAAGTCTGAGAGAGAGAATCTCGCCGTGTAGGTCTCCACATATGAAGAAACAAGTGGGTGACCTAAAGAGATCACTCAGAAAGCCATCTCTTCATTGCTTCGAAACAACACAAGACCTTGAAGCTCGCCCAGAAGCTTGTCCAGGTCTAGGACATAGATCTCAGTTGTATAAGAAGCGAGTAGAGGTGTAATAAGACAAAGCATTGTAAAGGTAGCATTGTAGTGAGCCAAGACAAGTGTCAAGGACACTTGTCAGCACCTAAAGCCATGAAGGCTCACAAGGTGCCACCTCACACATGCAAACCTATAAATAGGTCTCCTATGTACCTTTCTCTCTCTAAGTTCTCATAATCCAACAAACACTTTCTCTCACTAAGCTCTCTACTTTCAACATTCAAGAACACATCTTAATTCTTGTATTGTTTGGTAGATTTCCTAAGATTAACAGCCATAATCCATCAATTAACAAAATCTATCAACAATTTGGCGCTAGAAGGAGGGTCCGAACCTTCGATTCTAGAAAAATCGAGAGCAAAAGTGTGAGATTTGGTTGAAGATCGATTTGAAGGTGTTTTTCAAGGTTGATAAGAACACTTGAAGATATACACGAATTACCAGAAAAATCACCCAAAACCCAGATTTTCGAACACAAATTTTAACAAAAAGGATCTTAAACACATATGTGTAGACGAATAAACTAGATTTTGGATAATTCGTGTGCATGTAAGGTTAGACAAAACCTTGACAAACTTACCTGTGCTGGGAAAAGACGACCTTGACGACCTTCTGACTAAAACATTAAAATGTCGAAAGAAAATACCTCCGCAACTACGAGGAGATGGAAAAGCCCCTAGAATCAGGCCGATGGGAAGACCTCGCGGCGAGCTCCTTAGAGAAACGACGCCCCGCGAGCTCCCCAGCGAGCTATTGTGGCACAAGAAGACTTGAATCCTGCTCTGAGGGACCTCACCAACAATCCCGACGAACTTCAACGCACCATCGCCGCCCTGCAAAGGTTGCAGCAAAGGCAACAGGGTGACCTCGCCCAGGCATCCCGCCGAGCTCCTGCCAACGAGGCGCAGGAGCAGGCGACTAGGCCAACCCAAGCCACCCAAACTAGGGGCAAGCCAGCGAGCTCCCAGCTGAACAAGAGGCGAGCTCCGCAAGAGCTCGCCAATACAGGGAACGGACCGGGAAGGCTAGGTTCGCGAGACGGGCGAGCTTCAGCTTACACAGAGGCATCCGCCACCCACCAATCTCAAGGAAGGGATGTCCTTCAGGGCAGGTTAGGGCCCAGGCAAGAAGAGGATGAACTAGTGACGGCCCCTGCTTTATCCCGGAGAGGTGAGTTAGATCTACAGCCTCGTAGGTCCGCTCACAATCGTTTAAGGAGGCCTACAACTGACAGACTTGGCCCGAACGGAGGCCGCCAGTTCCTGCCCATCACCGAGGGGCTACACCAGAGTGAGGGACTGCGAGGACGTGCGTCCAAGAGGCGCATGGCCTTTGAATAGCCTCCACAGGAGGTAACTCACGAAGATGAGTTGGCCACACTAAAGAAGGCCGTTGAGCAGCTACAAATGCAAGTAGCTGCCAAAACTGGTGGACCTGATGCCACCTCCCTTCCAGCATCTCCATTGGCGCTTGCCATCCTAAAAGCACCTGTTCAAAAGAAGATCCAGTTCCCGGTGATATCCGCATACGAGGGCGAATCTTACCCAAAGGTCCATCTTGCCAAGTATGCGGACTACATGATCTCAGTGGGCACCACCGACGCAACCCAATGCCTGAACTTCCCACTGACCCTCAGGGACCGAGCTCACCTCTGGTTCTCATCACTCGCCCCGGGGTCGATACATTCTTTTGGCCAACTCACGCGGGAGTTCTTAGCCCACTTCTCGGGATTCAGATCATACTTGACCCAAAAGCACCGGCTTGCCAACATCCATCAGGGCAAAAATAAAACTGACCACCAATACTTGGAAAGGTTTGACAAAATGTTGCTAGAGGGAGAGCCGGTGAGCAAAGACACGAAGATTGTCGCCGTGATGGCCGGGTTGAGAAAGGGCACCGAGCTCTGGAAATAGATGCATCTTGCATGCCCGAACACCTACACCGAGTTTAGACACAAAGATAGTGTGTACGTGGCCATGCAAGAGGCCTTGATGAAGGAGGTCGGTGCCTCCGATGAGAAGAAGCAACATGGGAAGAAGTCCGGGGGCACATACAAAGCTCCCCGAAACTTGAAGGCTTTTGGCAACGGAGATGAGTTCAAGGAAAATCTCAACCAAGTACTTACCATCTCCGTCGACCATGTTTTTGCTGCGGTCAAGGATAATGCAATGTTGAACGAACCTAGGAGGTCAAAACCGTACGAAGCTCAATCCCAATAAGTTTTGCGCCTACCATCAATCGATCGGCCACTTTACCAGTGAATGCCGCGACCTCCTCAAGCAATTGTGGAAATTCTATGAGGATGGGAAGCTGGCCGAGTTCGTGAAAAAGGCGCCAGCAAAGAGAACTACGATTGAAAGGAGGGAGGTCTCCGATGATGAAGAGGAGGACGAGGACCGACGTGGTCCTCAACACAGATGTAGGGTACCTCCCCAACCTCAGCAAGACCAAGAGCCTACCAGAGAACTCCTGGTTCTCGAAGAACACTTCGGAGCTGCCGGAGGTCTCCAAGACGGAAGATCCTCCATCTCCAAAAGACAAAGAAAGGCGGAGGTCCAGGCCGTCAACCAAGTCCAAGAAGGTAGCTCCAGTTCCAAGCCCACCACTCAACCTATAGCTGAGCTGACATTCTCCCAGGCGAACTTGGAAGGAATTCTAACTTCCCACAACGACTTGTTGGTGATCAGCGCCAACATCATGAACGTTCGAGTTCACCGACTTCTAGTGGACACCGGCGCATTCACCAACATTTTCTTCAAATCCACCTTAGACACCTTAGGTGATTTTGAGTCATATATTGAGCCTAGTAATGCTAGGATAGTGGGGTATGGAGAAGCTGTAACAGTCCCCGTAGGCCATATTAGGTTGAGCATCCAACTTGTATCGGCCGAGGACCCAGAGAGGAGACTGACTAGGCTAGTAGATTTCCTCATTGTTGATTAGCAGTCTACCTACAACGGGGTTCCTTGGCCGTCCATTTATTCATTAATTCAAAGCGGCGTGTTCAACCTACTACTATTGTCTTAAATTTCCAACTCCTAAAGGTGCTGAAACTATTAAAGGCGATCAGAAAAAGGCTAGGGAATGTTTGCTTCAAATTAAAAATGGCCAAGTAAAGAAGTCTGTGTCCCAGGTTCATATCCTTGAAGAAGACGTCCAGATTCTGGCGGATGAGCCGAACATCCTAGACATCATCTCGACCGAAACCGAGTTGATAGAGGTAGGCGACCTGTCAGAATCGATGACTGCAATTGACCAAGTACCAAAACCTGTACAAAACATACAACCGACATCCATGGAAGGAGTGGAGGAAACCCAAACTGGCCAAGTACAAGAACCTATGCCTGTGCCCATGGAAGTGGCTACCGATGTTCAAGATGGAGAACCTGCGGGAGATCAAGAACCAACGCCAAAGGAGGTTGATCAAGTTCCCCAGGTTGAGGAGCCGTCCCAGGTAGAAAAGGCATCCAGTCTAACCCCGCAAGAAGCAGGAAGAGTTGGAGAACCTGCCAAAGTTGGAGACAGAGGCGAAGACTTGGAACCTCGAATAGGCCATGAACCGGTGATGAAGGAGAACCTGTAGGAGTTCCTAAAAGACCAAAGATGGAAGAACCAGAAAAGGAAGGGCACTCCCATGGAGGAATTAACAGCAATCCCGGTGGACCCAGAAAAAGACTTGGAACTTTTTATAGGTTCCGAGTTACCAGAACCGTACCGGTCAAAGATGGAGGTTTTCCTCATGACCAACTTAGACGTATTTGCCTGGTCCCATGAAGACATGACGGGAATCCCATTGGAACACGCATGTCATCGACTCAACATAGACCCGACAAGGAGACTTGTCCGCCAAAAGAGGAGGAAGTACAGACCAGACAAGTACGAAGCTCTAACCACTGAGATCAAGAAGCTGTTAGATAACAAGTTGATCAAGGAAGCTTTGTGCCCGCAGTGGGTTGCAAACCCAGTCTTGGTGAAGAAGCCCAACGGAACGTGGAGGTTGTGCATCGACTTCACGGACCTAAATAAGGCATTCCCAAAAGATAACTTCCCACTACCCCACATTGATCAACTTGTAGATAGCACTGCAGGCCACGAGATGATGACATTCATGGATGCCTTTGCAGGCTATCACCAGATAGCAATGCACCCAGATGACCAGGAACACACGACGTTCTACACCAACAAAAACATGTATTGCTGGGAGAGGATGCCGTTCGGACTTATCAACATCGGAGCTACCTACCAAAGATTGGTGAATAAAATGTTCGACCAACACATTGGACATACGATGGAGGTGTACATGGATGACATAGTTGCCAAGAGTTTGCGAAAGGAGGATCACCTCGACCACCTAAAGCAAACCTTCGACATACTACGCCAGTACAACATGAAGTTAAATCCAAAGAAGAGCAGCTTCGGCGTACATTCGGGGAAGTTCCTGGGGCATCTGGTGAGCCAGAGAGGGATAGAGGTCAATCCGTGTTAGGACAATCTGAGTATTTTGATTAAATCCCAAAACCCCTGATGAATTTACCTAAGTACAGTTGTTCAGGTTTGTCTAGTTCAGGATAGTCAGGTTAGGAATTCAGTTCAGGGGAAACACGCTGAAGACTGAAGAATATTGGAGTCGACCCAATTTACTGAAGTCTGATGTGCAATCCATCCTGAAGAAGTCAGAGTCAGTCTCGCTGAAGATTGCCTGAACTGAAGCTGAAGAACGAGCCTGATCCTCCATCCTGAAGACAATCCTTAAGTACCATTGGCTGATGTTTCTACTGAGTACACTAAGCATACTCAGGACAGAACTTAGTCAGTGAAGAGTAAGTATAACCTATCAGGCTGTGCTGAATGCACATAAGACCTGACTTGGGCCTTGAGTCAGTTTATCCGACTCATGTAAGTCCAAAGCAAAAAGGTTACACTTACTGGGCTGAATAACCTATCAGGCTGTGCTGAATGCACATAAGACCTGACTTAGGCGTTGGTTCAGTTTACCTGAATAATGTAAGTCCAAAGCAAAAAGGTTATTTATGCTATGGGACAAGAGACAAAGAGAATGTCAGTAAGACTCCAATAAGACAAACATTCAGACTGAGTTATTTACAAGAGACTCAAAGTAATGAATGTACGAGGAAGGATAAATGTCTGAAAGTCAACTAGCCGTTAGAACGGAGAGCCAATGATCTTTCGAACGGAGTCTGCGCAGCATTTAATGCGGCATTTAATACGTCTCAGAGTTGCAGGCGGCGGGACAAACTTGCCAGAATAAGCATGGCGATTAGGTCAAACAGTACGTCTACCTGCAACCACCCTAAAATAGGAAAGATTTGGTTAGATCTCCTCCAACGGATCTATTTTGAATCTTGCCTATACATATGGAGAGCCTTGCACCCATTCAAGGTTAACGGGAAATTTCTAAGAGAAAACTCTCAAGAATCCAAGCTCTCGAAGCATACTATAAGCAACACTCTGCAATTAAATTTCCCTAGTGTTGTAGTAGGATTCACTCTGTATTTGCTTAGATCGATAGCTCTAATATTCAGCATTGTTTTGTATTGCTAGAGCTATCTTAGTTGGAAACCAGAATACCAAACCACTCAGGGTGTGAGATTGGTTGGTTAGAAGGACTGGGACTTGTAAAACGCCCAGGGGTCAGTTCCTAAGAGAGGAAGTTGGCTATTCGTGTCCCTTGGCACGTAAAAACCAAGTACCTATCCTCATGGTTTTGAGGATAGCTTCCTGTTAAATCAGGCCATGGACGTAGGAGTTGGTTATCTCCGAACCACGTTAAAAAGACCCTTGTGTGCTGATTTACTATTTTGTTCAGGATCATAACTGTCATCATACTAAACTGAACATTCTGCATTGCTTTTATATTCAGGACTGAATCAATCATCCTGAATCTTAATACTGTGCACTCAGCCTTAACCACCAGTTTACTAAGCAAACTCAGAGAAAAATGTTTTCAGAAACTAAAATGAGTAGAATCTAAGGGCTCACTTTCCGCACGTACTCTAGCTCACTGAGATAGTAGTCCAACTGACTCGCTTCCGAGCAGTCAGTAGGTTTGTTATCTCTACTGAGCTTCCAAGCACTTTACTCACACTCAGCTTATCTGACTCGTTACTGAACTGTCCCTGCTGCCCCTGTGGACCTTCAGCATACTGAGTAATTCAGGAAATCCTGACTGAGAGTGTTAGAGCATTTTTCTGAGTCTTTCAGAAAAATCTGACATCAGTGTATTCCCCCCATACACTGATTGTACTAGTTTCGGGACCAACAAGTGGTATCAGAGCAATGGTTCAAAAGACCACTGACTTTGTTTACCAACAGTTTCTGAGGAGAAACTTTTGGTGGTCTACTGAACATATATTGTTTCTAAAAACTGCATATCATGGCATCCGGTTCTAAACGCCTCGAGGGCAATCTTCCTGAATTCTCTATTGACAATTATGACTATTGGAAATTCAGGGTACTCGCACATCTCTATTCCATCCATGATCAGATGCCTCTGGTGATTGAGCAGGGTCCGATCAAATTAATGAGGAATCTTCAGACGACCTGGTCTGTTGCTGGCAATGTTCCTGTTCCAGCTGCCAGAGATGAAGAAGTGGAGAGGTCCGTGCTAAATTCTGATCAGATTAAGCAAATCAGACTGGATAATGTTGCTAAGAACATTATACTCCACACTGTTTCCTACGAGAATTCGGTCAGGCTCATGCATTCTTAGGACGGCAAAGGAGATCTGGGATGCCTTGAGGGAAATGAGTGAGGGATCAGAAAAGATCAAGGAGAACAAGAGAGATCTTGCAATCAGGAAGTTTGAGGCCTTCCGGATGTTAGAGGGAGAGTCCATCGATCAGATGGAAGCTCGGTTCATTAAGATGATGAACGAGCTAGCAACCTTTGGGAAGGAGTTTCCCAAGAGGGAGGTATCTTCTAAAATCCTGAACTGTCTCCCTGAAAGATGAGACACAAGAGTGATCTTGTTGAAGAACACTCAGGATCTCACCAACATTACTCACTCTCACCTATTCTCTGAGTTAAAGGCTCTAGAATTCGACCTCGATAAGAGGAAGAAGAAGGGTGTTGTCATTGAGGAAGTCAGTGAGGAGAAGACTCCTGAAAAGGAAAAGAGCTTGGATCTTAAAGCTACTCCTGAGCCTGAGGCTGGATCTGGTTCTAAGTCTCTGAAAGACATGAACAAGGATGAGCTGGCCTTGGAATACAGCCTGATGGCGCGGCGATTCGAGAAACTGAACTCTCGATTCAGAAGGTATAAGAAATTTTACACTGACAGCCGTGATCGCAGGTACTCCAGCCCCAGGAGAACGAGCCCCCGGATAGAAGAGAGGAGGGGTTCAGATTCCAGGAGAAATCGTGATGAGCCTGAGCGGCGCAGAGATGAGAAGAGAAGAGATGATGAGCCCAGAAGATCCAGCTCCAAACCTGAACAATCATCAGGGAGCAGGAGGGAGTCATCAGATAAAAGGTAAACTGACAAGAAGTTTGCTTCTGATGTAGATCAGTGCTATCACTGCAAGAAGACCGGACACTATCAATATGATTGTCCAGAGCTCAGTGCTCGTGAGCGAGAGGATCGGAGAGCCAAGAGAGAGCTCAGGGCATCAGACCAGAGAGCTATGCTTGCTGAGGATTCCTCAGATTCAGATGGCCCAGGACACCGGTTCCCTGAACTCTTCTCCGATGAGGAGTATGATGACCTCTGCCTGATGGCAGATGATGAGGTATGTTCTTCTGCCTCTTCTCCTGATCACGCACCTGAGCTTAGCTCAGACTCAGCAGGAGAACTCGACCTTCAGCTCGCTCTAGAGCAATTGATGTTTGACTTCTCAAGGCTGCAGGAGACTCATACTCACACAGTGGATGTGAATACACAACTGAGTGGAGAAAACGATCGGTTAACTGAGTCTCTCAGAGTTAGAGATACTGAGGAAGCCCTCAGATTAGTACATCTTCAGGAAGAGCTGCTTCATGCTCGGAACAAGCATGATGAAGCTCCACTGGAGGTGGAAAGACTGAAGGGTGTAATCAGCTAGCTGATTAAGACTCGTGATACTGATCTGTTCCTCGCTCAGGAACAGCTGATGATTGAGCGAATTGCTCTGAGAGTAATGTTCGAAACTGAGTGGCAAGCTCGCCTTTGTGCTGAGCAAACTGCTTGGGATCTTGAGCTGATCTCAAAAGAGAAAGCTCATGAAGAGTTGGTGCTTCAGTACACAACTGAAATTGAGGCCCTGAAAGAAACAAATGGGCATCTTGAGGTTAAGCTGAAGAAGTTATACACATCTATCCAAGTGGTTGATGAGTTGACAAGTTTCTCTCAGTCGACTGATGGTGCTAAAGCTGGGTTAGGCTATGATGCCTCTGTTGATAGAATTTTCTAATAGATGTTCGTTTATGTGGCTCTTTATAACGGATCAATTCTACCAAACAATAATCTTGTGATTTTATGTTCTTGGGGAGGGAGAGAGTTTAGAGAGAGAAATATTGCAGTAGGAATTGTATTAATTGTGTGAAATGTGTGAATTGTGTAAATAGTACAAGAGAGGCCTTATTTATAGGCGTGCGAGTGTGAGACGGCACCTTACGAGCCTACATGGCTTCTGGTGTTGACGAGGGTTCCTTACCCTCGTCTTGGTCTCCCACACTGCTCCCCATGTCATGCCTCGTCCTACTACTATGCCTTAGACTAGATGGGCCTCATTAAAAACCTCGCCGTAAACAACCCTTGTGGATAAACCGGACGGAGGGAAAAAAAGTGCGCTATCGGGGTCCTATAGACTATCAAGGGAGCTCATAGGCGAACTCGGAGATGAACACTCGGGCGAGCTCAGAGATGAGTACCCGAGCGAGCTCAGAGATGAACACTCAGGCGAACTCCGATGCCCTGGTGCCCGGAGGTGCGCTTGGCACTCTGGCGAGCTCACGGGCGACCTCCTAGGTGATATCTTGATTCTCTAATTTACCTCGAGTAGCTCGCCCATCAACAATTGCCCCCCAGCTCGCCTTCATCATGACTCATGACATGTGTGGGCGAGCTGGCATGCGAACTCTCGGGTGAGCTCCTGCAAGACGGTCTCTCGAGCCGACGTGGATGGAATTCGAGGCGTCACACACGTCCCCATAAGTGTCGTTTCCCGCGCCCATAATAATACCTTTTCAAATTCTTTGCAAAAAGGCCCCTGGTCTTTCAGGAATTTCGAGTCCGCGCCCAACGTCTATAAATAGGCAAAATCAAGGAAATTTTTCACTTTGCTTCGTCACTTCTCAGAGTGCATTTCTGGCGATCATTTCCTTGCTCCCAACGTGTCTCCGAGCATCCCTCAAGGTAGAAATCTGGATTTTTCTTCTTTCTTGTTTCAAATTCGTTTCGTTGAAAACCGAAACTTTCCGGCGATGCCTATACCATGTCTGAGAACTCTTCAAGCCGCACCCCTCCGAATCGTGATTTGGGAAAAGAACAAATGACTGATGACTGTCCGAACCCCCAAGCGGCACCTGTGGTCGTCTCTTCGGGCTCTGGGGCGAGCTCTGAAACCCTCCCGGACAGTGGCGAGCTCCTGGGGTCAGTTCGTTCTGACTCCGGCGAGTGGGCTACCAGTTTCGGCGAGCAATCTCCACTCCGCAACCTCTGGGACTACTCTGAGCGAGCTCCTGGAGGAGCCGTGGCCCCGGATGAAGAAGAGATCGCCGAGACCGAAACTCAGGAGGAGGTCGCCGAGGTTCGGGCCGATGACATCGCTGACGAGCTAGCCCGCGAGGTCAATGAGGAGGTCGGCGAGGATACGGGGACGGAGGTCACTTACGAATACCTCCATTTTATTGACTTTCCCTTTCCCAAGCTCCCAGAACATCAAATCCCCGCCAAGGTCATGCATGACTTCGACTGGAATGAATATGTGAGGGCATATGGGGCGAGCTTCCCCCTGCCTCGGTGAGCTCCAGTCCGAAAGGCCGCTGGCAAATCTGACCTCAAAGCTAACGGGGTGGAGAGCATCGTCAGCGAGTTTGCCCTCTCGGATATTCGGAGGCGGTTCCGTATTTCGTTGGATATATTTATGTACGCCGCTGAGGAGAAAGAGCGAGCCGACCTCCCCCCTGCCGGACTCACAGCCATGAACTATCACACTCTGAAGGCAGGGCTCACCCTGCCCCTTCACCCCATCATCGGGCAGTTTCTGGCGGACACGGGCCTCGCCATTACACAACTTACTCCGAACGCATGGAGCAACCTATTGGCGGCTCTGACCGTTTTCGGTCTCGAGGGCTATGAAAATAGACTAAGTACGGTGGAGATTAGCGAGCTCTTCAATGTGATCCGGCAGGTTAGGGAGGGGAAAGGATATTATTCTTTCCAAGCTCGCCCGGGGGGTAAATTCTTGGGCGACCTCCCTAATAAAATCTGGGACTGGAAGGAGCAGTTCTTCTTTATCGGGGGAGATTGCGGGCTTCTGATGGGTGTGGAGGGCGCATCCCTATTCCCGAGACTTACGGGGAGGCGAGCTGTAGGTGGCGTACCTTAGTGTGTGTGCGTCGGATTAGATTACTGATCTAATCTATCTTTTCGCAGGTTTCAAGCGCCACAGGTCGAGCCGTGGGAAGCCGGAGATTTCAATTGGCTTCGAGTTCGTGCGGACAGTGTGTTGTTTGCGAGAAAAGAAAGATCGCGAGATCGAACATTTGTGCCAACATCACTGTCGCAGGCTCGCCGGCCTCATCACCTCGCCACACCACCTCGCTGCTCAAGGTTTTAAACTTTTCCATTCTGAAGTTCCCACAGCTTGCTGCCTCATACGTTGAGATCGCCGGATTTACTTATCATTTATCATGCAGGTGTAGGTCCCGCCGCCGAGCTCCCGCCCGTTGAAGTTCCTGAAGCCTACCACTTCTTAGCTCGGCAGCTGAGGATGGGTAAACCTCATCCGGGAAGGGAAGGTATCCCCTCGGGGGCTATTTTGGACACGACGAAGAAACTAGAGCTCCCCAAGGCCGCCGATAAGGCTGGGGGCTCTGGTTCTTAGAGGACCTCGGCGCCTCCCCCACCAAAGGAGAAGGTCGCCGGCCCAAAGAAAGGGGCGGGTTGAGGTTCAAATCCTGAACGGGGTACCTAGCCCCCTCCACCCCACCAGACAAAGCGAACTCTCCATCGGGGGGATGGATCGCGAGTAAGTGAAGAAGAAGCTCGCCTCGCCAAGCGAGTTAGGACTGAGGGTGGCTCCATCGAGCACAGAGGCCGAGGAGGCTCCGGATCAACCCAAGCAGGGCCAGGGTGAGCTCTCACGACTCAACCTTCACAAGCGCCTCCAACTCCTCAGAGTGTGCCCTCGCCGTCTCCCTATGGGGTCCCTATCCGGGATGATACCCTTCTCGGGCTCAACCCTGATAGGTTCGGGTAAGTGGGCGACCTCTTTAGAAGTTGGAAGCCATTGTGATTTTTATGATTTTCGCTAACTGATTTGAGCTCGTGTAGGTATACTCCCGCCGAGCTCCCGCAGCGACCTGAATCTCTACATACCGCCGAGCGGTGTAACGCCTTAAGCTCACCGAGGGATCTTCTGGAGGGATCAGCTCGCCGGATATTCACCGAGGCCCCAAAATATCTCTCCGCCTTGGAGCTCGCCATGATCGAGAGGCAGAAGCCTGCAGACAAGACGAGGTTGGCCATGCATTACGCTTGTGCAGCAATGGCGGTGGCCCAACTCATCACCGATGAGATCACCGCCGCGGACAGAGCTCACCATGACACGAGGAAGGCGCTCACTAAGGTGGGCGATGAGCGGAAAAAGGCTCTCGAGGAGCTCGCGAGGGCGGAGACCAAGGCGAAGGCTTCGCTGGAGGCGGAACGGCTCACCGTCAAGAAGGCGGAGAAACTTGGGGCCGACCTCCGCCAGCAACAGGTCGAGCTCGAGGAAGCTCACCGAGCACTTGCCATACAGAGCGAGGAGCTCGCTCGGGCCCGGGATGAGGTAGGGCTCCTTCGGGATCAGAGCCTAGGGAATTCAGAGGAATGTCAGAGGTTGCGGGACGAGGTCGCCGCCAATGCCCTAGAGATCGCCAAGCTTAAGAGCCGCTCCGATGTCACCATCACGCCTGAGGCATTGGAGCTCGCCGAGGTGGTCGCCATCGACAAGGGCTACGTGCTATGTTTTGCTAAAGTCATCCGCTCCTTCCAATGGGCGCGGATCAATAATGATAGTGAGTGGGAAGCCCTTGTCAGCGAGTTCGAAGACTGCTTGGAGAAGTCCATGATCCCCCCCGGCACGAAGCTAAACATCGGGGACCTTGCGGGCTATGGGATCAATCTTGACACTGCTCGTAAAAAAATCAACATTATCCAGACGAAGCAGGTCTTGACTGCCGACCTTGCCCAGGAGGCTGGGGATGCCGAGGGGGATACTGGAGGCGAGGTCCCGCAGACGATGGAGCAAATGCAGGAGGTATTTCAGGGACGCGATGATCAACGTAAGTGAGCTCGACACCAGTGGACTCTCTTGGAACATCACCTTGGATGTCGAGCTTGCCCTTCCCATCAGCCAGGTCGCCCTTGCTCCAGAGGTCGCCGATCCCGAGGCTTAGGCTGGCTTTTCTATTACTTTTGTAGTTCAGTTTTAGTAGGTCGCCGGGTTGAGGAGCTCGCCCAGAAGGAGCTCCATTTTTGTAGCTTTTGTTTTAAGTAGATTTAGCTCGCCGGACACGTGCAGCTCGCCCAGAAGGAGCTTTTTGTAGTTCAAAGATGGCCAGCTGGTCGGCCTTTGTGGCCAGCACTGCTACTCATACTTAGGATTTTTTGAAGTATATTTTTGACTTGAAAATTCCTTAAGTATCTTTTGAATATAAGTCGAGCATTTTTTTTGTCCAACTCTTTTTCCTTATGTCTTTGCGCTTTTAAGTTATAATTTTCTAAATAGCTTGTTTTTGTTTATTTTTCTTGTACATGATTGTTCGTCTTATTCTACTTTGAGAAGCGAATCGTTCGTTTTACGTCACTTACGACTACGAATTGTACCACTATTTTGAGAGTGCGTATTCTTCATCTTATGCCACTTAGGGTCGCGAATCGTCCGTCTTAGACCACTTAGGGCGGCGGACTGCACTTCGATTGATTCACGTTGGGCCATTGGGTTTCATGAACCTTGCCTTAGACGTTTTTTTTATCTTTTTCGTGAATTTTTCTAACTTATGGCAGTAGGTGCTTAGCAACCCTTTAAGAAGGGTACCTTCGCGACCTTGGGCACTTTGGCCTTTGCCTTCGAGCTATTTAATTACAACGCTTGGGACCTTGGTCCTTGCGCATTGTGGATTTTTGAGCATGTGGGCGAGCTGGGTTTGGCGAGCTCCCTGCTCCCTGGAGCAGTGGGCGACCTGGTGCAGCTCACCTGGTTGGAGAGCTGCACAGGTCCAAACACTTGGGAATTTTTTTGAATTTTTCTGACTTTTTATAGCAGCGTAATTTACATCGGTTGCCATCGACATTTCTGATGCAAACCTTTGACTAATCTATTACAGGATTCTAGTCTATTGGTAGAACTTTTTTAGATGTGCCGCGCTCCATGTGTATGACGAAGCTTTGCCTTCCACGTCTTCTAGGTCATAGGTACCGTTTGGCCAGGCTGTGGTGACCCGGAACGGTCCTTCCCAGTTTGAACCGAATACACCTGGTGGGGCCATCAATTTCTTTTTTAACACCAGGTCTCCGACCTTGAATTTTCGGTCTCGGACATGAGAGTTGTAATACTTTTCTGCTCTACGCTTGTAAGTGGTGTTCTTCATTTCTGACGAAGCTCTGGTCTCTTCGATCAGATCCTTCTCTACTGCCAGGGCTTCGTCATTCTTTTCTTTATCATACCCCACCACCTTCCAAGTCTTGTTCTGGACTTCAACCGGGACTACGGCTTCAGTCCCGAAGGCTAAGGCAAATGGGGTCTCCCCGGTGCTGGCCCTATAGGAAGTTCTATAAGACCATAGGACCTCCGGGAGTTCGTCTGCCCAACCCCCTTTCTTTTCCTCGAGGCGGAGCTTCAATATGTGTTTCAGAATCTTGTTCACCGCCTTGACCTGGCCGTTCGACTGGGGGTGATATGGAGTTGAGTAGTACTTCTTGATGTTCCATGAATTGCAGAAATCTCTCAACTTTTGTCCGTCGAACTGCCTTCCATTATCCGTGATGATCGACTGCGGGAGCTCAAATCTGCAGATCAGGTTTTTCCATATGAAGCCGATCATCCTTTCTTGGGTTATAGTTGTGAGAGCTTCGGCCTCAGCCCACTTAGTGTAGTAGTCTACTGCTACAACAACAAACTTTACACCGCCCCTACCAGGTGGAAATGGGCCGATCAAGTCGATTCCCCATTTTGCGAAAGGCCATGGGCTGAAAACTGATTTCAGTTGGTTAGCTGGGGAGTGGATGTTAGGTGCAAAAAGTTGGCACTTTCGGCACCTTCGAGCGAAGCTGATGGCGTCTTTGCGAAGTGTGGGCCAGTAGTAGCCCTGCCTGATCGTCTTGTATGCCAATGCTTGTTTCCCAGCGTGACTCCCACAAATCCCTTTGTGAATTTTGTTGGTCCCGAAACGAGTTAAATCAGTGTATGGGGGGGGAATTCACTGATGTCAGATTTTTCTGAAAGACTCAGAAAAATGCTCTAACGCACTCAGTCAGGATTCCCTGAAGTACTCAGTACGCTGAAGGTCCACAGGGGCAGCAGGGACGGTTCAGTAACGAGTCAGATAAACTGAGTGTGAGTAATGTGCTCGGAGGCTCAGTAGAGATAACAAACCTACTGACTGCTCGGAAGTGAGTCAGTTGGACTACTATCTCAGTGAGTCAGAGTACGTGCGGAAAG
>JAPKLY010000175.1:507350-626640 GCA_026898435.1 Prunella vulgaris
ATTCAGCACAGCCTGATAGGTGACACTTACTCTTCACTGACTGACTTCTGTCCTGAGTATGCTTAGTGTACTCAGTAGAAACATCAGCCAATGGTACTTCAGGATTGACTTCAGGATGAATCAGCAGGCTTCGATCTTCAGCTTCAGAACAGACAATCTTCAGCGAGACTGACTGACTCCTTCAGGATAGTTTACGCTTCAGACTTCTGTAAATTGGGTCGACTCCAATGTTCTTCAGTCTTCAGCATGGTCCTTCTGTGCTGAATTGCTAACCTAACTATCCTGAACAGCTATACTTAGGCAAATTCATCAAGGGTTTTGGGATCTAATCAAAATACTCAGATTGTCCCAATAAATTTCCTCTAACACTTCAGACCCTTGCTTCCTAGTTAGGCATTTGAGTAGGGGTAGAGAGAATCCACGCTTGTAGAGTTGGCCATCCAGCAGTGTATATCTGACAGCTTGCTTTACTAGCCGGCTAGCTTCCCAGGTGTCTACGGGGGTTGTTCCGTCTGTTAAGTATTTTTGGATTGGAGTGCACCAATCTTCACCACCTTCACTGTCCTCCTGCCCCCCACTCGAGGTTTGGATTACTTTGTAGTCGAACGTTGAGGGGTTTTTTAGTGTGGTGATCACAACCTCCGTGAATTCGGCTTCGCCGTTGCTAGTAGCTAGCCGGGCTAGAGCATCTGCTTGTGTGTTTTCTAGCTGAGGTATCTGATTGATGTAAACCTGCGTAAACATCGAGATCAGATGCGCGGCTATCTTCTGGTAAGTCATCATTTGCTGGTCTTTTGCCTCATATTCCCCCCGGACTTGGGATATTATTAGCTGGGAATCTCCGAAAACTTGAAGATTGGTTGCCCCCACAGCTAATGATAGCCTAAGTCCTGCTATCAACGCTTCATATTCTGCCTTGTTGTTGGTTGCTCGAAAGTTGAACCGGATTGCGGAGGTGAAGACTTGTCTGTCTGGGCTGATCAGGACCACGCCGGCGCCTGCTGCTACGTTGGTTGATGATCCGTCCACGTAGAGATGCCACGGAGCTATACGCCCCCTCGTCGGATCTTGTGGGAAAGTTAGCTTGACGATGAAGTCGGCAAGTGCTTGTCCCTTGATCGCTGTTCGGGGTGCGTAGGTTATACCGTACTGGCTGATCTCTAGTGACCATTTCAGCAGGCGTCCGGTGGTGTCTGGGCACTGTAGTATCTAACGTAGTGGGAATGTTGTCAGCACCTCTACTGGGTGGTCAAAGAAGTAAGGCCTCAATTTTCTAACACTCATCACCAGTGCATAAGCCAGCTTCTCTGTTGGGGTGTACCGTAACTCAGCTTCGTGTAGGACTTGGCTCACGTAGTACACTGGTAGGTGTGTTTTCGCCTCTTCTCGGACCAGGATGGAGCTGATGGCCACCTCCGACGCGGCCAGGTATAGATACAGCTTCTCCCCAGGTATCGGCTTTGACAGGACCTGCGTATCCGCCAGGTATGTCTTCATGTCTTCGAAGGCTCGTTGGCATTCACTTGTCCACACGAAGTGATTTTTGAGGTGGAGCTTGTTGGCTTTGGCCGCCTCTTTGTACCTTCGTGTGTTTACCTTAATTGCCTCGAAGAACAGACGATTTCGGTCTCCGGACCTGGAGATGAATCTGTTCAGGGCTGCCATGCACCCAGTCAGCCTTTGAATTTTTTGGACGGAATCGGGTATACCCATCTCGATTATACACTGGACCTGTGTTGGGTTGACCTCAATTCCACGCTGGCTGACTAGGTGCCCCAGGAACTTTTCGGAGTGTACACCGAAGCTGGTCTTCTTGGGGTTTAACTTCATGTTGTAGTGGCGCAGTATGTCGAAGGTCTGTTTTAGGTGGTCCAGGTGGTCCTCCTTTCTCAGACTCTTGACAACTATGTCATCTACGTACACCTCCATGGATTCGCCAATGTGTTGGTCAAACATTTTATTCACCAATCTTTGGTAGGTGGCTTCGGCGTTGATGAGTCCGAACGATATTCTTTCCCAGCAATACATGTTCTTGTTGGTGTAGAACGCCGTATGTTCCTGGTCATCCGGGTGTAGAGCTATCTGGTGATAGCCCGCAAAAGCATCCATGAATGTCATCATCTCATGGCATGCGGTGCTATCGACTAGCTGGTCGATGTGAGGCAGTGGGAAGTTGTCCTACGGGCATACTTTGTTCAGGTCCGTGAAGTCAATGCAGAGCCTCCACGTCCCATTGTGTTTCTTCACCAGGACGGGGTTCGCTACCCACTGTGGACACAATGCTTCCTTGATGAGCTTGTTGTCTAACAACTTCTCCACCTCAACTGTTAGAGCTGCGTACTTGTCTGGTCCATACTTTCTCCGCTTTTGGCGTACGGGTCTCCTCGTCGGGTCTATGTTAAGTCTGTGGCAAGCATGTTCCAATGGTATCCCCATCATATCTTCGTGGGACCAGGCAAACACGTCCAGGTTGGTCATCAAGAACAACTCCATCCTTGACCGGTACGGTTCAGGTAACTCAGAACCGATGAAAAGTTCTAAGTCCCTTTCCGGGTCCACTGGGAGTGCCTTCAATTCCTCCATGGGGGTGGCTTTTCTCTTTTGACTTTTCCACCTCGGGTCACTGATGAACTCGTCCCACTCCTCTTGTGACATCTGCGCAGGTTTGTGACCTATGCGCGGTTCGAGGTCATCGGGTTGGCTTTCAGCTTGGGTGGGTTCATCAACTGTTAGTACCTCCAGTGTTTTGTCAACTTGGGGTGGCGGGGTGACTTGGGTCAATGTCCATCGGTGTTGGTTCTTGACCTCCCGCAGGTCCCCTATCTTGGGCTTCATCAACCACCTCCATGGGAGCAGGTTGTTGTTCCTGCGCAGGTACCGACTCCAGCGCAGGTCTCAACACTTGGGTTTCTTCCAAGTCCTCCATTGGTGTCGGTTGTGTGTCCTGCACAGGTCCAGTACCTTGGTTGATTTCTGACAAGTCACCTACCTCCATCATCTCAGTTTCGACCGAGATGACGTCTAGGATGTTCAGCTCGTCTGTGGGAATCTGTACGTCCTCTTCGAGGATGTGGACCTGCGTAACAGGCTTCTTGAGCCGGCCGTCTTTGATTTGGAGTAAACACTCTCAGGCCTTTTTCTGGTCACCTTTTATAGTCCCGGCGCCTTTTGGAGTTGGGAATTTTAAACAGTAGTAGTAGGTCGAACACGCCACTTTGAATTCATTAATAAACGGGTGACCAAGGAACCCGTTGTAGGAGGACTGCTGGTCGACAACTAGGAAATCTATGAGCCTAGTCAGTCTCCTTTCAGGATCCTCAGCCGATACAAGCTGGACGCTCAACCTAACACTACCTAGGGGGACGGTTACAGCTTCTCCGAACCCCACTATCCTAGCATTGCTAGGTTCCAGATATGACTCAAAATCACCTAAGGCATCTAAGGTGGATTTGAAGAGAATGTTGGTGAATGCGCCGGTGTCCACAAGTAGTCTGTGAACTCGGACGTTCATGATGTTGGTGGTTATCTCCAACGAGTCGTTGTGGGGGGTCAGTACCCCCTCCAGGTCCGCCGAGGAAAATGTCAGCTCATCAGTAAGCTGTGAGACGGACTTGGGGCCGGAGCTGCCTTCCTGGACTTGGTTTATGGCCCGGATTTCGGCCTTCCTCTTTCTCTTGGATATGAAGGATCCCCCGTCCTGGAGACCTCCGGCAGCTCCGATCTCCTCTTCGAGAACCAAGAGTTCCCTGGTGGGCTCCATGTTTTGCTGAGGCTGGGGAGGTGCCCTCCATCTGTTATGGGGACCAGGTTGGTCCGCTTCCTCCTCCTCATCATCGGAGGTAGCCCTCCTCTCGAACTTTGGCCTCTTGGCTGGGGCTTTCTTCACGAACTCAACCAGCTTCCCGTCCTCGTAAAATTTCCAGAGTTGTTTAAGGAGGTCTCGGCATTTGCTGGTGAAGTGGCCGATGGCCTGGTGGTAGGCGCAGAATTTGTTGGGGTTGAGCTTCGTGCGGTCCTGGCGGATCCGCCTTGGCTCCTCCAGCATGGCCTTGCCTTTGACGGTAGTGAAGACGTGGTTAACGGAGACAGTGAGGACCTGATTGAGCTTTTCTTTGAGCTCGTCTCCCTCGCCAAAGGCTTTTAAGTTCCGGGGAGCTTTGTAGGTGCCCCCAAACTTCTTCCCGTAGGGTTTCCTTTCTTCGTGGGCACAAACTTCTTTAAGCAGTGCTTCCTGCATGGCCGTGAACCCCCCCGCCTTATGACGGAATTCGGTATAAGTGTTGGGACATGTGAGGTGTATCTCCTTCCAGAGGTCGGTGCCCCTCTTGAGTTCGGCAATCGCTGCGATGACCTTGGTATCCTCGCTCACCGGCTCGCCTTTCAGCAGGATTTTGTCGAACCTTTCCAGGTACTGCTGGTCGGTCTCGCTCTCGCCTTGATGGATGTTGGCGAGTCAGTGCTTCTGGGTAAGGTAGGATCCGAACCCAGAGAAGTGGGCCAGGAACTCCCGCGAGAGTTGGCCAAATGTGCAGATTGACCCCGGTGCTAGTGAAGAGAACCAACGGTGAGCTCGGTCCCCTAGAGTCAGTGGGAAGTTCCGGTACTGGGTTGAGTCGGTGGTGCCGACCGAAATCATGAAGTCCGCGTACTTGGCCAGGTGGACTTTCGGGTCAGATTCGCCCTCGTACGTGGACATCACCGGGAACTGGATTCTTTTGGACTGGTGAGCGAAGGATGGCAGGTGCCAAGGGAGATGCGGGGAGAGTCGTGGCGTCAGGTCCGCCAGACTTGGCTGCTACTTGTGCTTGTAGCATTTCGACGACCTTTTTCAGTGAGGCCAGCTCGTCATCATGGGTCACCTCCGGTGGAGGTTGCTCAAAGGTCATGCATCTCACGGACGCACGTCCCCGAGGTGCCTCACTCTGGGGTGACCTCTCAGTGACGGACTGGAATTGACGTCCGCCATGTGGGCCTAGCTGGTCAGCGGTGGGCCTCCTCAACCTTTCGTGGGCGGACCTGCTCGATTGTTGGTCGGAGTCCCCGTGGGACGCAGCTGGGGCCACCGTCAGCTTATTTTCCTCGTATCTCGGGCCTAGGCGGCCTTGGAGGACTTCCTTCCTTTGTGATTGGTGGGTACCAGATGCCCCGGTGTAGGCCGACTCCCTTCCGGTGTAAGGAGCGGGATCCTCCTCCACCATCTTGGCCTTGCCGGTCCTCTCCCTACGCTGGCGAGCTTGTGCCGAGCTCGCCTCCTGCTCGGTGGGGAGGACGTTGTAATCCCCCGGGTTTGGGTGCCCTGGGTGGGCCTGGTCTGCTCCCGGGCTTCGGCAGATGGAGCTCGCCTGGGTACCAGGGTGAGCTCGTCCTGCTGCCTCTACTGCAACCTTTGTAAGGTCGCAATGGTGCATTGGAGCTCGTCGGGGTCGCTGGCCAAGTTCCTCAGGGCGGGGGCTAAGTCTTCATGGGTCACCACAACTCGCGGAGGTCGCGGAGCTGCGGTGCTCTTCTGGGAAGGTGGTTGTGAGGTCTCCACCACCTGGCGTGAGGTCTCCACCTTGGCCTGGTTTTGGTCACCTCCTTTGGACCTTCCCGCAGCTGTGGAGGTCTGTCCTTTGGCGGCTCGAGTGTTAGCCATTTTTGGATTTCGGAGGGGGTAGCTCGTTGCAGGTCGCCGAGGTGGAGGGAGGTCGCCGGAGTGGTGGTCGTCCAGCTTAGGTGGAGCTGTGCAAGTTTTCGTCTAGCCTCGTGTGTGACGAATAATCTGAAAGTTGGTTTATTCGTGTACATGCGCGCGTTTGAAAACTTATCCCGGGCAAATTTCATAAAATCTGATAATTCAGGTTTTTGTCCGGAAATCTGGGTTCTTCGTTCAAAGGATGAAGGTGTATGTGTATCTTCAAGTGTTCTTGAGTTTTATCAAGAACACCTTCAAATTTTCAAATCTTCAAACAAACCCTAACTTTTGGTTCTTGAAAATTTTAATTTTTCAGACTCGACGCCCTCCCTCTAGCGCTAAATTGTTGATAGAATTTTCTAATCGATGTTCGTTTATGTGGCTCTTTATAACGGATCAATTCTACCAAACAATAATCTTGTGATTTTATGTTCTTGGGGAGGGAGAGAGTTTAGAGAGAGAAATATTACAGTAGGGATTGTATTAATTGTGTGAAATGTGTGAATTGTGTAAATAGTACAAGAGAGGCCTTATTTATAGGTGTGTGAGTGTGAGACGGCACCTTACGAGCCTACATAGCTTCCGGTGTTAACGAGGGTTCCTTACCCTCGTCTTGGTCTCCCACACTGCTCCCCATGTCATGCCTCGTCCTACTACTATGCCTTAGACTAGATGGGCCTCATTAAAAACCTCGCCGTAAACCACCCTTATGGATAAACCAGACGGAGGAAAAAGAGCGCGCCATCGGGGTCCTATAGACTATCATGCGAGCTCATAGGCGAACTCGGAGATGAACACTCGGGCGAGCTCAGAGATGAGTACCCGAGCGAGCTCAGAGATGAACACTCAGGCGAACTCCGATGCCCTGGTGCCCGGAGGTGCGTTTGGCACTCTGGCGAGCTCACGGGCGACCTCCTAGGTGATATCTTGATTCTCTAATTTGCCTCGAGTAGCTCGCCCATCAACAGCCTCAAAAGACCCAAAGGGCAAGAAGAAGAGAGGTACCTCAGGGAGCAACTCTCAGAAAAAGTTTGTCCCTGCCCAAACTGACGACAAGAGCCCAAGTGTTGCTCGTCAGGACAAAGGCAAAGGGAAGGAGAAAATGCCTGCTGAACCTGTCAGGCAAAGGACTGAGGAACCAAGGCCAAAACCTAAGGGAAAGGCCAAGGCTCCTCATCCTGAACCTAGGAAGACAGACCTAAGGAACTCCAAGGCTCAGCCTAGGAATCCTCAAGCTGGAAAGAATTTCGCCCCTAGCACCTCTCAGGCTCAGCCTAGAAATGCTCAGGGTGGAAGGAACTCCAGTCAGAGGAGCCCTCAGGCAAGGCCAAGGACTACTGAGGTCCAGACTCCTCAGGCAGGGCACAGAGCCCATCAGGAGTGTCCCAATCCTCATAGGAGAAGGACAAACCAGGTAGCCTCTGAAAGGCAACGGAGACCTAACTCCGGTAACACTCAGGCCAGACCTCAAGTGCCAAGAGGTCAGACCCGAGCTACTCCTTCTCGGGATCAAACTCAGCCCAATGCACCCAGGCCAAGGAGGAACAGGAGGCCCGCCCCCAGGAATCAATCTAGGGCTCCTGAGACTCAGGCCGACACCCATACACCCTTAACTTCCCAGGCACACAGTAAGAAGAAGATTGTGTATGTTGATGTTTCTGGGAGACAGGTTTACACTTCTGATGCTATCAGAATTGTCAAACAAATCTGGATCCCGAAGGGTATGGCTGACTATGTAGAACCCAATACGAGATGGGTACCTGAGGCCTGATTCTTTTCAGGTCGCTGCGGACTACAAGAAGAGGAAGGAGGATCTGATGAAGGACTGGTACTTGGACTCGGGGTGTTCCAGGCACATGACTGGATTTCATGATCTCCTTCAGGATTATGTAGCTCAAGAAGGCCCGCAGGTAACCTTTGGTGATAACTCTAAGGGTTTCACCAGAGGATTCGGAACCCTTGTTATTGGCTCTGTCCGCGTACTGAATGTTTCATATGTTGAGGGACTGAGACATAACTTACTCTCGGTCAGTCAGTTCTGTGACCGAGGATATAGTGTAGAATTTACATCTGATATGTGTCTTGTTAAGGACAAATCTACACTACAGGTTCTGATTACAGGTATCAGGAGGGGCAATGTATATTTTGCTGATTTCAAGAGCAGTCCTCCTGAAACTTGTTTGGTCGCTAAGAGCTCTTCTGAGCTCAGTTGGCTTTGGCATAAATGCCTGAGTCACTTAAACTTCAAGATTATCAACAAAATTTCCAGACTTTCTCTTGTAGATGGTCTACCTAATGAAGTTTTTAGCGAAGACCACGTGTGCGGAGCATGTCAGGAAGACAAGCAAACTTAAGCCTCATTCAAAGAGAAAGAGGCCTTCTCAACTGACAGAGTTCTTCAGCTCTTGCACATGGATCTCTTTGGTCCAGTTACTCCTGTCAGCATAAATGGTAGGAAATATACCCTTGTTGTTGTTGATGATTATTCCAGGTATACATGGGTTATTTTCTTGCTGAACAAGAAGGAGACTCAGGTCAAGCTTCCGGACTTACTCAAGCAATTGAGTACTGAACAGAGTCAGAGCATAGTCAGGATCCGATCAGATCGAGGAACAGAGTTTATAAACTCTATTATAACTGATTTTTGTATTAACCATGGTATAGCTCATGAGACTTCTGCAGCCAGGACCCCTCAGCAGAATGGGGTAGCTGAAAGAAGGAATCAGACCCTGAAGGAAGCTGCTAGGACCATGTTGGCTGAGTCAGGACTGCCCAAGAAGTACTGGGCTGAAGCAATCAACACTGCTTGCTACACTCAGAACCGATCTATGCTGAACAAACAACATGCTCAGACACCTTATGAAACTTGGAACAAGAGGAAACCTCGCATCTCTTATTTCCATATTTTTGGGTGTAAGTGTTTCATCCTGAACAATGGGAAAGACCAGCTGAAAGCCTTTGATAGCAAATCTGATGAGGGAGTTTTCTTAGGATACTCCTCAGTCAGTAAAGCTTTCAGGGTGTACAACTGTTGGACCCTTTGTGTGGAGGAAACACCTCATGTTGTGTTTGATGAGACTACATAAGTGCATAGGAAATAAGTTCCAAGTCCTGACACTGAGGGGGTTACCAAGAGAGTAACAAGACTGAGTCTGAAAAATCCTGAATTCAAGATCAAGCTTGTCAGTGCTCCCAAAGGATGGGATGATGATGATGATCAGGATGGACCTCAGGCCAACCCTCAGTAAGGCCCAGCCTCGGAGAATGTTGAGTCTCAGACGAAGGGATAGACTCAACCTAAGGTACGTACTGTCGGTGATGATTCTTCTGCACCTGAGACAGTTACTGAGTCCAACACTGTAGGGGAAAACAATATCTCTGATATTGGCCACACCTCAGGAAATGACACAGTATCCCCTGTTCTTGCTCGTTCCACTTCTTTGCCTGTTATTGTCGAGACTAATGTTTCAGGATCAGGCGTGGGAACGTCAGCAGCTCCCAGTGCTCCCGTCAGCAGGAGGCGATGGTTAGATGATCACTCATTGGCTGATATCATTGGTGATATCAATGAGGGGGTCAGGACGAGGTTGTCCTTTGGTGAGAGCGCTATGTTTTCTTGTTTCCTGAGTGATCAGGAACCTAAGAGCATAGAAGAAGCTCTTGCTGATCCCAACTGGATTCTAGCCATGCAGGATGAGCTCAATCAGTTTGAGCAGAATCAGGTTTGGGAGTTAGTTGAGAGACCTAGGCGTCAACATGTTATTGGCACCAAATGGGTTTTTAAGAACAAGAGGGATGAAAAGAATGTTGTTGTCAGAAATAAGGCCAGACTAGTGGCAAAGGGTTACTCTTAGGCCGAAGGAATAGACTATGATGAGACCTTTGCTCCGGTCGCAAGGTTGGAAGCAATCAGGTTGTTTCTGGCATATACAACATTCAAGAAGTTCAAAGTGTATCAGATGGACGTGAAGAGTGCTTTTCTGAATGGTGTACTGAACGAGGAGGTCTATGTGGAACAGCCTCCAGGGTTCGAAGTTGGTGACAAAGTATATCACCTGAAGAAAGCTCTTTATGGCCTGAAGCAAGCTCCGAGAGCTTGGAATGATACACTATCCCAATTCCTAATAGACCACGGGTTCGTGAAAGAAACAGTGGACATGACCCTCTTCAGGATATCCGAAGGGGAAGACATTCTCTTGGTTCAGATTTATGTGGATGACATAATTTTTGGATCTCCTAATCTGAAGCTTTGTGAGAAATTCTCCAAGCTGATGACTGGGAAATTTGAGATGTCAATGATGGGAGAGATGAATTTCTTTCTGGGTTTCCAAGTCAGGCAAACTGACTCTGGAATCTTCATAAATCAGTCCAAGTATGCGAGGGACTTGATTCAGAAATTCGGAGTTTAGTCCAGCAAAGTCTCACGTATTCCCATGAACACAAATGAGAAGCTGGATCCTGACAAAGAAGGAGTCTCAGTAAATCAGACTGAATATAGGGCACTGATAGGATCTTTATTGTATCTGACTGCTAGTCGTCTTGACATCACTTATGCAGTTGGAGTTTGTGCAAGGTATCAGTCTGATCCGAAGAAGAGTCATCTAGAGAGTGCCAAAAAGATACTGAAATACCTGAGAGGTACAGTCAATCTAGGACTTTGGTATCCCTCTGATGACAACCTAGAACTGACTGGTTACTCAGATGCAGATTATGGAGGCTGTAGACTTGATAGGAAATCAACTACAGGCACATGTCAGTTTCTAGGGAGTAAACTGATCTCTTGGTTTTCTAAGAAGCAAACCAGTGTTGCAACATCTACTACTGAGGCTGAGTATATGGCGGCAGGCAGTTGTTGTTCTCAGATCCTTTGGCTAAAACAGCAACTGAGAGACTACCAAGTTGAGGCCACTGAAGTCCCAATTTATTGTGACAACAATAGTGCCATTGCCATATCCCAAAACCCAGTCTTACACACAAGGTGTAAGCATGTAGACATCAGGCATCACTTTATCAGAGATTATGTTGAGAAGAAGGACATCAGGATGGAGAGAGTCCCTACTGATAAACAGAGAGCTGACATCCTGACTAAGGCCTTGCCTGAAACCAGGTTTGTCGAGTTATCAGTAGAGTTAGGACTCCTTGACCCAGGCTTAGGAGATTCAATCTGAATCTCTGATCAGAATGCATAAGGTCAGGGGGAATGACTAACTAGGACTCAGGATGAAGGAATCTCAGAGAGAAAGTGAATAGTTGTAGGGAGAACATTCAGTTGAAAAGGATGATCAGTATAGACTGACTAGGTTTCAGGACACTGAATTCAGGGTTTGTCACCCTGATAGGTCACATGTGGTATCAGTCAGAATACAAATCTGACTGACTGGTATGTTTCCTGATTTTCTTTCACTCATCATATCTTGCGTGCATCATCCTTGATACTGTTTGCCGTATTGTCAAATCAATTTATTTTGTCATTTAATCCCAGCCATTCATTTAATATTCAGTTATTATTTAATGAAAATTATTTGAATTTAATACGGATATGCTCTAACGCGCATTTAATATACAGTGGGCGGGAACCGTTTTCGATAAAGTTTTTGACTCATTACTGTTGAAAACCGAAGAGTCTTCATGCATCTCGCATTTTTAATCATAACCATTGAATCTCATAAGTCACTATTTTCTGAGCCATCCGATTAAAACTGAATTTTAGTATAAATAAGGGAAGTGTTTGTGCACCCAAATCTTTATGCACCCAAATCCTTTCCTCTTATATTTCTCTCTGCCAACCGAATTTCTTCATATCTTCATATTATATCCATGGCTTCTCCTTCGGTGGATTCATTCTTTGGGAACCTTTTTCATCTCATAAACAAAATACACTGGGAACCATTTGGAGATTTTACCTCTAATCATCCTAATATATTACCTGTAAAGGAGCTTTTCGAAAATGCAGGTCTTCTGCAATTTGTCACTGCCAGACCCCAGAGACTCCATCCCAGACTTGTTGCTGCCTTCTATCTCAAAATGGTGCAGAACAAGGATTCCCAGGAGTGGGAGAAGTGCATTCCCCTGACTTCATGTGTGAAGGGGAAAGATGGTGAGGAAGAGATGACCAGGAGGTGGATCACTCTCAACCTCAGGTGGAAGATTAAGGAGGTTTTTAATCTTCCTCATTCTGGACGAAGCCCTGTTGACTATGGGTTTGGGACAGAGAAGGATTATCTCCAGTCCCTCTGCGATGGTGATGTGGTCCTGAGGTCGGGCATGAACAAGTCAGTTCTGAGAACAGAGAATCGTCACTTCTTCGACCTGACTAGTCAGGGAGTGATGGAGATTGCTGGAGGGCTGGAGCAGATCTCGCGGCCAAAATTATATACGATGATGGCAATCTCTGACGCCTCAGTGCATAATTTTAACTGGGAGGATTACTTCCTCCAATTGCTGGTAGCTGAGACCAATAAAATCAAATACTAGTCGGAGGGTCAGGTGACATTTGAGGCCAAAATGCACTTTGGCACCAAGGTTTCTCTGATCTTGGAGACCCTGGACCTCGGTGATGTGGATCAGGCCCAATCACTCGAGATTCCAGTGAAGATTGATCTCTTCAGAGCTTACTCCGGTGATGCTGGCACCAAGAAAAAACCAAGGACTCAGAAGAAGAAGGCTCAGGCGAGCACGACTGGGAGAGTCAAGGCTCAGGCGGGCAAATCTTCAGAGGCCGATATTGCGAAGCCAGCGGAGGACAAACCTAAGCCCTCAGGACCCAAGCAACAGAAGCTGACATTCTTATATCCGGGTTCAGAGGAGCGAAAGAAGAAGCTCGTGGAAGAGCAAGCTGCTGAAGAAATGATTCAGCATGCAACTCCGGAGAGGGAATCAGCTCAGGCTGCTCTTGAAATCGCCCCTATCTCTGCCATTCCGGATGTTGCACCCACTGATCCAAACCCACTGATCCTTGACATTGCATCAACTTATCAGGGCTTGGAGGCCCCCTCGGGTGAGGATCAGGGGGAACCTGCTCAGGAGGAAGGAGTTCAGGCTGAAACCCCATGGCCATTCCCTGCGCCTGATGAGAACACATTGCCAGATTTTGAGATAGTGGCAAGGGGAACGGCTGCGGAGATGGTGGAGAAGAGGTTTCCTGACCTCACAGATGCTCAGAAGGAGGCAGTTGTGCAACTTCGCACCTTTGCCATGATCAGTAATGCCACCTGGCCTGAACTCAGTCAGCTCGGAGAGTTGCGAGGATGGGACAATATTGCTGAATCAGAGGCTGCTCTCTTTGATCACTTTGACGTAAACTCTCTACATCACCTGATCAAGATGGTAGACTTTATCAGAACCGTCCGACGCATCTATCCTGAGCCCGAGCCTCAGAGGGAAGAGAAGGAGAAAGAAGCTGAGAAGGAGGTGATTGAGATTGCTGATGATGCTCAGCAAGGTGACACTGAAGGGGTCAGTGCACCGACCGATGAAGCAATCCTGGGACCCGGGACTGCGGAGGCTTCAGGAGAGGGTCCAACAGGTCTGATCCGAATCAAAGGAAAATGGATCACCCCCGAGTCACTATATATTCAGAACTCTTCATGAGCCCTTGCTAATCTTCACAGAAGGGTAATCCTCGTCGAGAGAAAAACAAGTTGGGTTGGTTCAAATTCTGAAGTGCTGAATAAGAAGATGAATAGACTGGATCGAGACCTAAACGAGATGGGATCTGATATGCATGCTGCTATCGACCTACTCGGTGAAGTTCAGACACAACACTCAGTAGACCTCACTGTTATCTGTGAGCAAGCAAAAGGGGCCATTCAAAGCTGTAATCAAATGGTCACTGATGCACAAACTCAGCAGGAGAACAAGCTTGCCACTTTTCTTGATCAACAACTGCCTGAGAAAATTGATCAACTGCTTGATGAAAAGCTGGCTGAGCTGAAGGCTGAACTGAAGGATGAGCTGCTGAGTGAAATGTCCGCACAGGAGAAAGTGGAGATTGCCTCTGCCCTGGACAACAGAATGACAAACTTCGAAGGTCGACTGAAGGCTGCACACAATTCAGCCATTGATAAGCTCAGTGTCGGCCTAAGAGGGATGGCGGGGCAGATAGGGCAACTGCAGGCAAAGCAGACTGAGATGGACAGTCAGTTCACCTTATTGGCGGAGTCAGTAAACGAGGTTGTTGGCCGAATCAACGATGATGATGCCAAAAAAGGGGAAGGGAAGAAGCAAATAGCTGCTGGGAAAGCCAAGAAGAAGATCTTCCCCCCTGAACTGAAAGCTGCGGACATAAAAAGGACTAGGTCCGTAGCTGCCATCGAAGCTGCTGAAGGTTCTGATCCGAAGAGGTTGAGGCCCTCTGAGGATCCTGCTCTGGAATCTTTGTACACTGAGATGGAGGAATAGATGCATCCAGGATTGACCATTCAGAAAAAGACGGTGATGACTGAGGCGGAGAAGACAGCGAAGATGAAGGAGATTTCGCTGCTCAGTCAGATCCAACGATTAAAAGAGTCCAATGAGTACCTGACTTCGCAGGTTCAGAAGAAGAAAAATGTGCCTTCTGGATCTCGAACGAAGACTCAGAGGAAGTTGGTGGTCAATCCAGATCAAGGTCCTCCTCCACTTCAGTTCGTAGAGGACTTCATTCCAGTTGAGATGTTGGAGGTATGGATTCCGATCCGGAATAGGTGGGCTTACCTATTCTATGTGGTGGGGTTATGGGACGATCTAACTGAAGAAAAAGACGTCATACTCCATCACTGGATGGCACAGGAGCATCCATATCTATGGGCTGAAATAATCAGACATGCTGACTCTGAAGGTGTAGAGATTGCTCCTCCGGAATTCATTAAGTACCCTCCTCCACTCTTCAGGAACTCCAAGCAACTGGACCGAAAAGCGATATCAGAAGAAGTCGTCAGAGTAGGATGCGTTGCCGGGGCCATTGGTGATCAGAACAGGATGAAGCAGGTCCTGAACCGAGTCTTGGAGATGTATGAAATTCCTCAAGCTGCTTGGAATAAGGATGAAGAATAGATCAGGAAATAGTTGTTTAGGAATTGTAATAGCTTCAGGATAACTGTAACTCTTATATCAATCAATGAAGTTATTTATTTTTCCTGAGTACAACTTCTTGTTGACTCCTGAATTTACTTTTCTGAATCCTTATCAAGAACTGTACTAACCCATTCCTTGTTTTCATCTTATAGACTAAGTGCCTAGTTTGTCAGAAGGTACTGAACCTATTTCACTGACTGGGTCAGTTGATTGTATAGATGAATAGGAATTTGCTTAAGGGTTTTGACATCATCAAAAAGGGGGAAATTGTTAGGACAATCTGAGTATTTTGATTAAATCCCAAAACCCCTGATGAATTTACCTAAGTACAGTTGTTCAGGTTTGTCTAGTTCAGGATAGTCAGGTTAGGAATTCAGTTCAGGGGAAACACGCTGAAGACTGAAGAATATTGGAGTCGACCCAATTTACTGAAGTCTGATGTGCAATCCATCCTGAAGAAGTCAGAGTCAGTCTCGCTGAAGATTGCCTGAACTGAAGCTGAAGAACGAGCTTGATCCTCCGTCCTGAAGACAATCCTGAAGTACCATTGGCTGATGTTTCTACTGAGTACACTAAGCATACTCAGGACAGAACTTAGTCAGTGAAGAGTAAGTATAACCTATCAGGCTGTGCTGAATGCACATAAGACCTGACTTGGGCCTTGAGTCAGTTTATCTGACTCATGTAAGTCCAAAGAAAAAAGGTTACACTTAGTGGGCTGAATAACCTATCAGGCTGTGCTGAATGCACATAAGACCTGACTTAGGCGTTGGTTCAGTTTACCTGAATAATGTAAGTCCAAAGCAAAAAGGTTATTTATGCTATGGGACAAGAGACAAAGAGAATGTCAGTAAGACTCCAATAAGATAAACATTCAGACTGAGTTATTTACAAGAGACTCAGAGTAATGAATGTACGAGGAAGGATAAATGTCTGAAAGTCAACTAGCCATTAGAACGGAGAGCCAATGATCTTTCGACACGTGTGTACGGAGTCTGCGCAGCATTTAATGCGGCATTTAATGCGTCTCAGAGTTGCAGGTGGCGGGACAAACTTGCCAGAATAAGCATGGCGATTAGGTCAAACAGTACGTCTACCTGCAACCACCTTAAAATAGGAAAGATTTGGTTAGATCTCCTCCAACGGATCTATTTTGAATCTTGCCTATAAATATGGAGAGCCTTGCACCCATTCAAGGTTAACGGGAAATTTCTAAGAGAAAACTCTCAAGAATCCAAGCTCTTAAAGCATACTATAAGCAACACTCTGCAATTAAATTTCCCTAGTGTTGTAGTAGGATTCACTCTGTATTTGCTTAGATCGATAGCTCTAATATTCAGCATTATTTTGTATTGCTAGAGCTATCTTAGTTGGAAACCAGAATACCAAACCACTCAGGGTGTGAGATTGGTTGGTTAGAAGGACTGGGACTTGTAAAACGCCCAGGGGTCAGTTCCTAAGAGAGGAAGTTGGCTATTCGTGTCCCTTGGCACGTAAAAACTAAGTACCTATCCTCAGGGTTTTGAGGATAGCTTCCTGTTAAATCAGGTCGTGGACGTAGGAGTTGGTTATCTCCGAACCACGTTAAAAAGACCCTTGTGTACTGATTTACTATTTTGTTCAGGATCATAACTGTCATCATACTAAACTGAACATTCTGCATTGCTTTTATATTCAGGACTGAATCAATCATCCTGAATCTTAATACTGTGCACTCAGCCTTAACCACCAGTTTACTAAGCAAACTCAGAGAAAATGTTTTCAGAAACTAAAACGAGTAGAATCTAAGGGCTCACTTTCCGTACGTACTCTAGCTCACTAAGATAGTAGTCCAACTGACTCTCTTCCGAGCAGTCAGTAGGTTTGTTATCTCTACTGAGCTTCTAAGCACTTTACTCACACTCAACTTATCTGACTCGTTACTGAACTGTCGCTGCTGCCCCTGTGGACCTTCAGCATACTGAGTAATTCAGGAAATCCTGATTGAGAGTGTTAGAGCATTTTTCTGAGTCTTTCAGAAAAATCTGACATCAGTGTATTCCCCCATACACTGATTGTACTCGTTTCGGGACCAACAAGTGGTATCAGAGCAGTGGTTCAAAAGACCACTGACTTTGTTTACCAACAGTTTCTGAGGAGAAACTTTTGGTGGTCTACTGAACAGATCTTGTTTCTAAAACTTGAAACTGGAAGGTGTATTGCCAGATTGCCAGACTTGGCTTATCAGCAATACACCGGATTGTACACTGGAAGGTGTATTGCCAGATAAGCCTAGATAGACAAGTCTTCACCTCAGCAATCCGATTCGACTTTAGAGCTACAAATAACGAGGCAGAGTACGAGGCGCTGATTGCCAGACTTAGGTTATCATTAGCTGTGGGGGCAACCAATCTTCAGATTTTTGGAGATTCCCAGCTAATAATATCCTAAGTCCGGGGAGAATACGAAGCCAAGGACCAGCATACGATGATGTATCAGAAGATAGTAACACATCTGATCTCAATGTTCAAGCAGGTATACATGGAGCAGATCCTAAGGTTGGAGAACACACAAGCTGATGCACTAGCCCGACTAGCTACCAGTAGCGGTGAAGCAGATTTGACGGAGTTTGTCATCACCAAATTGAAATGATTACAAGGTAAATCAGACCTCGAGTGGGGGGCAGAAAGATGGTGAAGATTGGCACACTCTGATCAAAAAATACCTGAAGGACGGATCAGTTCCTGAAGATGCGTGGGAAATTAGTCGGCTAGTGAAGCAAGCAGCCAGATATACGTTGGTATATGGCCAACTCTACAAACGTGGATTCTCTCTACCCCTACTAAAATGCTTGTCCGAAAAGCAAAGGTTCGAGGTGTTAGAAGAAATCCACCAGGGAATTTGCGGAAGTCACGCTGGGGGGCAAGCTTTGGCATACAAAACAATCAGACAAGGGTACTACTGGCCCACTCTACGAAAAGATGCCATTAGCTTCGCTTGAAGGTGCCGAAAGTGTTAGCTGTTCGCACCTAATATTCACTCTCCAGCTACTCAACTTAAGTCGGTCTTCAACCCGTGGCCTTTTGCAAAATAGGGTATCGACTTGATCGGCCCATTTCCACTTGGCAGAGGCGGTGTAAGGTTCGCTGTAGTAGCAATGGATTATTACACTAAGTGGGCTGAAGCCGAGGCACTTGCAACAGTGACGCAGGAGAGGATGATCAGTTTTATATGGAAAAATCTGATATGCCGATTCGGACTTCCGCAGTCAATAATGACAGACAACGACAGACAGTTCGACGGTCAGAAGTTGAGAGAATTTTGCAGTTCGTGGAATATCAAAAAGTATTACTCAACTCTGTACCATCCACAGTCGAACGGCCAGGTTGAGGCAGTAAATAAGTTTTTGAAGCACATACTAAAGATACGTCTCAAAGACAAGAAAGGAAGTTGGGCAGATGAACATTCGGAGGTTCTATGGTCATACAGAACATCGTACCGAGCAAGTACCGGGGAAACACCATTTGTCTTAGCTTTTAGAACGGAAGCAGTCGTACCGGTGGAGGTTCAGAACAAAACTTGGAAGGTGGTTGGATATGAAGAAAAGGAAAACAATGAAGCCTTGGCAGTAGAGAAAGATTTGCTTGAAGAAACCAGAGCTTCATCTGAATTGAAGAATGCCACCTACAAGCAACGAGCAGAAAAGTACTACAATTCCCAGGTCAGGGATCGAAGGTTTAAAGTCGGGGATTTGGTACTAAGAAAGAAGCTGGCTACTCCGCTTGGTGTATTCGGACCAAACTGGGAAGGACCATTCAGAGTCACCGCAGCTTGGGCAAACGGAACGTATGACCTCGAAGACATGGAAGGGAAAACCTCGTCGTATACATGAAGCGCAGCACAGCTAAAGAAATTCTATCAGTAGTAGCGAAAGGATTGGAGTATGAAAAGAAGTCCGTCACATGAATGCTCAGAAGAAAGCTTATATGCCCCTAAAAGAAGAAGCTGCTACATTTCCTTGAGGAGTCTGTCCAAGATCATGTGTGTGCTACCGAGCCAGATCTCCGAGACCAAGATGATAGATTCATTGTACAAACGTGTGTCTACACCAGTTCGAAGAGTTGGAAGAAAACAGAGTATACCCAGCTGTTGGCAGTAGAGGAAGGTGAACCATCACTTGCAATAGACTAGTTGAAGGTTCGCATAAAAAATGTTGATAGCAACCAATGTAAATTACATTGTTATATGAAGCTAGAATTTTCCAGAAATGTCAACTGTTCGAAGCTCTGTAATACATAAGGACCAAGGTCCCAAATGTTATAATCTAATAGCTCAAAGGCAAAGGCCGAAGTGCCCAAGGTTAGCGAAAGTATCCTTCTCAAAGGATCACTAAGCACCTACTGCCCTAAGTTAGAAAAATTCAGAAAAAAAATGATCAAAACGTCTAAGGTAAGGTTCATGAAACCCAATCCCCCAAGTGAATTAAGCAAAGTACAACTCGCTACCTAAAATAGTTTAAGATGAGCAATTCACGACCTTAAGTGGTATAAGACGAAGAATACGTACTATATAAAAAAAGGTACAATTCGTGGTCCAAAGCGACATAAAATGAATGATTCGCTTCTCGAAGTGGAATAAGACGAACGAATAAGTAATAAGATATAAAAATGGGCTAATTAAAGATATAACATGCGTAAAATTTAAGTAAAATAAATTGAAGCAAAAAGTATTTTAAAAAAAACTTAGAATTTTTCTAAGTGTAAATAGTGGTGCTGGTTACAAGACCAACCAGCTGACCGTCTTTAAACTACAAAAAAGCTCCTTCTGGGCGAGCTATACAAGCCCGGCGAGCTACTCCTACTTAACAGAAGCAAAAGTAAAAAACAAAGCAAATGAAAAGCCCTAAGTCTCGGGAGCTGCGGGGGCATCAAAAGTAGGAGTGGCGGAGGCATCAGTTGGAACCTCGACATGGACGACCTCACCACCAGCAACTTGGCCAACTGGGGGAGAAAATCTTGGAAGTTCGGTGATATTCCCAGTTAGGCCACAGGTGTCTAGTTCGCTGGTGTCAAGCATGAGATCCCCACAAGCTTCCTGCAACTGTTCAATGGTAGGGGGAGTTCGATCCTCAGCTTGCACCTCCTCTTCAGCCTCGACGACTGGGACCTCGAAAGTCTGGATGATCTTGTAACGGTCCCGGACGGAATCAAGATTGATCCCATACCCGACGAGGTCACCAATGTTTAGCTCGGTGCCTTCAGGGATTTTGGCCTTCGCCAAGCAATAGTTAAACTCCGACACCAGAACTTCCCACTCATCCTCTTTGTTCATCCGGGCCCACTGGAAGGAACGGATTACCTCAGCAAAGCAGAGAATGAAGCTGAGGTCCTTGGCAACCATCTTGGCGAGCTCCAAGGCCTCTGGTGAAATTGAAGCATCGGTCTGGCCCCGGAGCTCGGCAATCTCCAACGCCTTTGCGGCGACCTCTTCACACAACTTGGAACACTCCGCCAAGTTCCCTTTGCTCTACTCCCGGACGATGTTCACCTCGTCCCTTATCTTGGTGAATTCCTCCTCCCTGGCGGTGAGCTTCTGGCGAGCTGATTCAAGCTCAACCTTTTGACGGTTGAAATCAGCTTGGATCTTCTTCAGCTTCCTCAAAGCGTTTTGTTTCGCCACCAAGGAAGCCTTCACCTTCCCCCCACCCCCGCGAGCTCGTCAACAACCTTCTTACGCTCGTCCCCTAACCGGGCGATCAGAGATTTGGCATCATAGCGAGCTTGGTCAGCGGCTGTAATGTCATCAGTGACTAATTGAGTAGCAGCCAAAGCTGCACAAGCATAGTGCATAGCCAACCTCACCCGGTCGGCAGGCTTCTGTTTCTCAATCATGGCGAGCTCGGAGGCTGGGAGGTACTTGGGAGCCTCAGTGAAGATGCGGCGAGCTGGTATGTGGGGAAGCTCCCTTGCAGACGCCAAGGGTTTGGACCTCTCCGCATTATGGAGAGCATCTGGGCGATGCGGGAACTTGGCGGGATCATATCTGCAAATCATTAACAAGTTAGAACAAAATAGGCAAAAGGAAATAATATCTAACTTCAATACATACAACCCACTTACCTAAACCGGTCGGGATTGATCCCGAGAAGAGTATCATCGTGGATGGGGATCCCGTAGAGAGATGGTGGCGGCGCACTCTGAGGAGTTGGTGGAGCTGGAGAGGAGTGAGAAATGATAGATTGCCCAGAGCCACCTCGGTCACTTCGCTCAGTGTCCTCATCTCGCAGGCCAGCCCGAGTCCACTTCTGAGCACGAGCTTCCTCCTCACTAACTCTTGATCCATCCCTACGATGGAGAGCTCTTTTAGTCTGATGAATCAGAGGCTGAGAACCTCGCTCAGATCCGGAGTCACCTCGCCCAGACCCCTTCTTGGTCTGAGCGACCTTGTCTTTGGTTTGCTGGGGAGCAGGAGTCTTCTTCAGCGAACTCGTACCCCCAGTCTTATCAGCGGAGGGAGCCGTCTTGGCGAGGTCCACTTTCTTGGTCACCTCCAGTACGGTGCCAGAGGGAATTCTGGCTCGGTTTGGGCGAGGTTTACCCATCTGAAGTTGGCGAGCAAGAAAATGGTAAGCCTCGGGAACGTTGATAGGTGTGAGGGCGACTACTACCTCTTCACCTGTAAATATAGAGCAAATCAGAATCTGTAAATTGGCGAGCTCCACCAGCAAATAGGCGAGCTATGTAGAGTTGTAAACCTTGAGGATCCGGACCCTGAGCAGTAAGGTGGTGCGGCGAGGTCAAAACACCGACAAGTCTCCGGCAATGATGCTGACACAGATGTTTAATCTCCCGATCCTTCAGCTCCTGTAAGCAACACACAGTCAGCACGAAATCAAAACCAATGGACACTTCGGGTTTACCGCGGCTTGACTTGTGGTGCTTTAGACCTACAAAAGAGAAGATTAGATTAGTAAATCTAATCCAACTCACGCACACCGAAATACGCCACCTACTACTAGCTTCTCCGTATTCCTCCGAGGAGTAAATGCGCCCTCCTCGCCCGTTAGAAGCTCGCCAATCCCCACAGATAAAGACGAACTGCTCCTTCCAGTCGCGAACTTTATTAGGGAGGATTCCTAGAAATTTCTCTCCCGGATGAGTTTGAGGTAGTAGTACCCCTTGCAGTCTTTGGCTTACCGGGTCACAGTGAATAGCTCATTGATCTCCGACATGGTTAGTCGGTTCTCGTACCCCTCAAGCCCAAAGATCGTCAACGCTGCCAAGAGGCTGCTCCAAGCATTCGGGGTGAGCTGCATGATGGCGAGGTTGGTGTCCATCAGAAACTGCCCGATGATGGGGTGCAAGGGTAGAGTAAGCCCGGCCTCCAAGGTGTGAATATTGATGGTAGTTAGTCCAGTTGGGGGCATATTAGCTCGCTCATTCTCTTCCGGAGCGTACAAGAAAATATCCAATGGGATGCGATATTTCTTGCGAAGTTTTGGCAGTGAGTATTCACTGATGATGCTCTGAACCTCGTTTGCCTTGTAATCAGATTGGCCATCAGCATCGCGGAAAGTTTGCTCGGGTAAAGGGAAGGTCGCCGCATGCCTTCCAACATATTCCGCCCAATCGAACTCATGTATAATGTCAGAGGGGACTTGATGTTCCAAGAGTTTGGGGAATGGGAAATCAATGAAGCGAAGATACTCGTGAGTAACCTCCACCCCTCCAACATCATCATCCTCAATCTCGCAGGCAAGTTCGCTCGCTTGGTCGCCAGTTTCGGCGACCTCTTCCAGAGCCTCGGTGACCTCTGCCTCATCCTGGGCTATGGCCTCGTCAGTGGCCCGGTCGAAGTCCTTCCAAAGCGTGCAAAGACCCGAGCCCTCACCACCTCCAGAGTTGGTAGCCTTCTCCCCAGAATCAGGGCGAACCTCGCCGGAGAACACACTAGCACTTGGGCAAGCTACTGAGCTCGCCCCGGAACCCGACTCAATCAAAATAGGGGTCATTTAGGGGATTGACAGGTTCTCGGTCATGGGCCTTTTTCCTGGGTTACGATGCGAAATTGTTCAGCTCGAAGATTGGTCAGACATGATTAATTTAATGATGGTAAAGTTTTAATTATTACGTTCGAGACGGCCGGAGTTGATAATAACAGTTGCCGGAAAGTTAGGAAAGGTAACCAGAGAAGTTCAAAAACCTCCCAGGAATGCTAAACGACACCGGAAAATTCAAGGAAAAAAATGGGAAAGAACAAAGACAAATCTACAATGGAAAGAAAAGAAAGAAGAAAGAACGGTGTTCTACCTTTGGAGCCCTTAAATGTCCGTCGGATGCAAAGAAAACTGGCCGCCAGAATAGTGCTCTGAAAATCTGAGATGTGTAAAAGTAAAAAATGAAGTTGTTTTCTCTCATTTATAAACAAGATGGCGAGCTACAATTCTCGGATAGTTCGAGGACCTAAGTGCAAGAAATTTAAAAGTATTGTCATGATTGGCGCGGGAACTAAGGCTTAAAAAGGCGTGCACGATGCCTGGATTCTCGCACCATGCCAGCACGTCCACCGCCTAAGGGTAGTTCGCCCAGAAGCTCGGCACCTTACAGAGAAGTAGTTCGCCAACACTCAAACCCTCGTCCATGGAGATAAATCAGCTCACCCACACATTAGAAATATCATGATGTGGACGAGCTGGGGGGCAAATGTTGATAGGCGAACTACTCAAGGTTAATCACGAGATTATTTAGCCAAGACTAAGAAGGTCGCCGACATGGGGAAGCTCGTCAAGAGAGGAAAGAAGCTCGCCATGAAGCCCAGTGACCCAAGTCAAATGACCAACCAAGCCTGAGAGAGAGAAGCTCGCCGTGTAGGTCGCCACTTATGAAGAAACAAGTGGGCGACCTAAAGAGATCACTCAGAAGGTCATCTCTTCATTGTTTCGAAACAACACAAGACCTTGAAGCTCGTCCAGAAGCTCGTCCAGGTCTAGGACATAGATCTCAGTTGTATAAGTAGCGAGTAAAGGTGTAATAAGACAAAGCATTGTAAAGGTAGCATTGTAGTGAGCTAAGACAAGTGTCAAGGACACTTGTCAGCACCTAAAGCCATGAAGGCTCACAAGGTGCCACCTCACACATGCAAACCTATAAATAGGTCTCCTATGTACCTTTCTCTCTCTAAGTTCTCATAATCCAACAAACATTTTCTCTCACTAAGCTCTCTACTTTCTCTCTCTACTTTCAACATTCAAGAACACATCTTAATTCTTGTATTGTTTGGTAGATTTCCTAAGATTAACAGCCATAATCCATCAATTAATTAACAAAATCTATCAACAAATGCAATGCAATAAAAGTACTTGTAAATGATAGTGACAATAAATTTGCACGATAATAATATTATTTATTGAATGGTAATGAAGTCATGCTACGTGATAGTGATGGTCAAAGTATATGACAATGATAGTCTTTATACATGACAATGATAGGCTTAATTCATGGTAGTAATAGTTATAATTCATAACAGTGATAGTCTTGGTGCATGATAGTGATATTCAAAATGCATAGTAGTGATAGTCTTTGTGTATGATAATAATAATACATTTGTGTTTGTTGTATAATATGGAGATTTCGAAATCCCATTCTCCCATCATGTTTATGTTTGCACAAGGACTCCCACATTTCCCATTTCACACCTTTTTTTGAATCGGAACCTTACCCCCACCAAAAAGAATTCATCATCCTATGAAGCTCATCTAGAAACATCGTAGATAGAAGAGATGTACTTATACAATATGCCGGAATGGCCTGGGCAGCAGATTTTAATAAAATCTCCTTCCCTGCTTTGGAAACTTTGTTTCCTCTCCACAGTTGCAGTCTCTTCCACAACCGATCTCTTATGTAACGAAATATATCAACTTTTCCATGGCCAATAAGTGACGGCAATCCAAGATATTTACTTATATTCAACGGATGAAAAATCCCCAAGATATGTTGAAGTTCTGCTCTCAATGGTGGAGTCACATTCGGGCTAAAGAAAATACCAGACTTTTCATAATTAATGGCTTGTCCCGAGGCATGCTCATATAGATTCAACGTACTTTTTAAAGTCTCACACTTCGCTACAATAACTCGGCAAAATAACAAAGAATTGTCTGCAAAAAGATGGGAAATTAAAGGTGCCTGTCGATTAACCCTACTCCATGAATTGAATCTCTTCGATTTTCCCTTCTCAAAAGGCTTGAGAGACCTTCGGTACACAAAATGAATAGATACGGCGATAGTGAATCCCCTTGTCGCAACCCCCAGCCTGGATGAATAGAACCCACTAAGTCACCATTAACTAAGAAAGAATAAGACACAGTTTGAGTACAAACCTTAACCCAACGCAACCAAACATTGCAAAAGCCCATTTTTCTCAATATACCATCCAAGAATCTCCAATCAACCCTATCATAGACTTTTCAAAAGTCAATTTTTAGTGCGATGGGAAAGCTGATTGGGATTCATCAATCAAGAAAGGAAGGACTGATTTAAGTCTATTACACAACACCTTGGATAATATCTTGTACACCGCATTACATAAAGAAATAGGACGGAGATCACGTACCATCTTTCGGTGTTCACATTTAGGAATGAGAATGACAGAGGTGTTATTCAGTTCATTGGGAAAAACCCCTGATTCCAGCTAATGACAGACTTCCACAATAGATGGACCAATATTCCCCCAAAATCTCTTGTAGAAACCCAGATTGAAGTCATCAGGCCCAGACGCTTTATCTTGTGCATCTTAGAGATTGCCAACTTAAATTTCTCCTGATCAAAAGGTTGTATTAAGAATCGATTATCCTCCGAAGAAACACCCGAGTGAACAGTAGTGAGAACTTGTTCAATATCGTGAATATTTTTTGAAGTCTTAAATAAGTTTCCAAAGTACTCCTGAACAATGGCCTTCAACTCAGTTTCACAGGTCACCCAATTATCTCTCTCATCATACAAACAAATTATTCGATTAGCTTTCCTACGGGCAGACGCTGATTGATGAAAGAATCTGGTGTTAAGGTCACCACCTTTTAACCAGAAGAGCTTCCATGACTAACATCTTGGCCAACTCTTTTTTCGCCTCTATCAATCGATCATTACAGACTCCATTATTTACCCTTCTCAATCTTTCAATCTTGTTCTCAAGGTCCTGCTTGTTACATTTGTTTGCCCTAGCAATGTGTCTCCCCCAATCCTCTAAAACCTCAGATGTGGTTTTCAATCTTTTCAAAATAGAAAATCCTTGAAACCATCCCAATTCCTATCGACCACACTCTTAAGACCCGACTCATCCAACCATTTATTTTCTAATTTAAAATTTCAAATGTTAGGTAACTTGACCAAAATTTCTGCCTCCAGGAGAATAGGGTTATGATCTAAAATTGGCGCCACAAGGTTTCAAAATTTTGCATTCAAAAAATGATCATGCTAATTAGAAGTGGCCATCGCCCTATCCAACCATTCCTCCAGCAGATTATTAGCTCCTCTTCCTTTACTCCAAGTAAAAGCATGGCCTATGAGTTCAACATCCACTAAGTTGCAACCTAAAGTAGCTTCCCAAAACCCCCTATACATCCACTCAGGCCTCGCTGCACCCACTTTTTTCTCCATCTCAGATAGTAAATCGTTAAAATCTCTCATTCACAACCACGATAAGGTGTTCACAGATGCAAGATGTCGAAGGAGGTTCCAAGACATCTTTCTACGATGTGACTCAAGGTACCCGTTGATTAGGGTCATAATTGCATCATATGACATCCATTTCTATAATGGTTTTGATGATATTATGTTCGTATTCGACCCTAAAATGATATACATTGTGCTATTGACCCCGTATTGGCAAGAAAATGTGTTTTGTAGTGAAAAACGAGCAAAAACAAGGATTTCATGACTATGACGAAGAAGACGAGGTGATCCGAGCATGTGGAGATGTTCAAATGACTCAAGGGAAGACCTTAGGAGGCTCGGATGAGAAACCGGATAAAAAACGAAGAAGTCAAAATTTAGACGTCATGAACTAGCCGGAGTCGCACGCCCAGCTGACCAAACTCGCGTGCCGAGTTGCTGGATCGACAGGAGGAGCCGCGCACGCATGCTCGCGTGAGTGTGGAGTTACGCGCCATGGCTTATTTTCAGATTTTCACGGGCAGTTTCATCTTTTGCGCATTTTAATGAAGGGTATGATGGTCCATGCATAAGGAGTACTATATATACCTGAGGCATCAGATTTCCAAGGACATTCTATACACTTTTATTCATTTTCTTAGATTCTTAATTAGATTAGGGAGTTAAGAGAAGTTACAAAGTGGGTTCTTAGATTTTCTTAGTCTTCAATCTTTGATTACTTTTAATCTACCCGTTGGATCGATGATCCGTTCATTGCATTAGCTTAGTCGTGATTAGAGCTACGTTTCTACGGTTCAGTTTTGCATTTCAAGTTCCAGATTGCAAGTTGGATTCCAAGGTAGTAAATAGCATTTTCAATTCCATTGTTTTAGGTAAGAATTTTGTAAACTCTCTTCATATTAGTTGTAATGATGATGTTAGATAGCTTAATTGTTGCTTTGTTGATTCAATTAGCCATGGGCTAATTTCTATATGCATTGGTGTATGAATCCTATGTAGTAGTTCGGTAATCCTATCAATCCTATGAATGCTTTGTGATATTGAATGATTAATTCTCTTAATTGATGTTATGAATGAATGCTTGGTATTGCCAATTGAATGTTTAGAACCCTAGTGGATTAGCAAGACATGAGAATTGAGCTTTTCATGAATGTTCTTCATTGAAGGTTGTGCATGCTAGGTGTTTGATGAAATGCTTCTAGGACAATGAGAATTGCCTATTAGTTTAGTCACCTTAATTAGGGTGTTAAGTGTCATTAGAGAGACCTAGGCATATTAAAAAAGCCAATTGCTTAATTGATCATTCTATTGAACTTGCATGATTAGGAGAGATAGGAACCATACGAATCATAGGTGGATTACACTAATGCATGCTTCCACTCTTACTCACTTTGATAAAAGGTGATATGTAGACTTTCTATGTTTGTCAAGCATAGTAGATAAACACCCAAGCCTTTTATTGTTTTCTTAGTTTTGATTCTTAAAACAACGATCTTACTTTACATTGTCCCGTTTCCTTGTGTTCGATATTATTACTTGGTCATCTTGCCACGTCAACAACTACCACGTACACTTGCGTGAGACATGATTTTGGCAAACAAGTTTTGGCGTCGTTGTCGGGGAAATGACTACTTTGTTTAGTTGGGTTTGTTGTTTTGTTATTTTCGATTGTTCATTATCTTTGGTGAGTGTTGATACTTCTTTAATTTTGTAGGATAGTGCTTCATCAAGATGGACGGATATAACTACTCCTCGTATTCTCCACACTAAACAAATTCTCCAACATCTTACACATATCAACCTCACACCTACTCAAACCAAGAATCTTACCAACACCATTACACATACCAAGATACATCATATAACCCATTACCTTCTACATCTTACAATCAAGGGAAAGATCGTTCTAACCACATTAATGAAACTCTACTTCTCATAGTCAAGCAACTTGAGGAAATGAAAAGGGAAGATGAAAGGCGTTTTGAAGAGACGAACAAGAAATTTGATCAAATCTATAAATCCCAAAGAGATCAAATCAAGAATCTAGAAGTACGAATGGGACAAATGTCCAAGCTATGCAGACAAAGAGCTCGAGAATGTAAGTCTTCCTTAATCCAAGCTCATTTAAATGAGGGTTGTAAGGCTCTTGAGTTGAGGAGTGGGAGGAGGTATGAAGGACCTAGAATGCCTACTTTTGATGATGATTGTGATAAGGGGGTAGAAGAGGAAGGGGATGAAGACTTAGATGTTGGAGTTTGTATGGAATATGCTATTCATTAGGTGAAGTAAATGGGAAGGAAGAGGAGAGTATGGTGGAAGAAGGGTTTGTGGAAGAAGGAGAGAAATGTGGACATGAAAATGAGAGAAGAGACATACCTAAGTGGAAAAGGGCTAGAGAAGAAAGGGAAAAGAAGAACAAGGTTGAAGTAGATGAATGGGGGGTATCCAAAACCGTGGTGCCCGTTCCATATCCTCAACGGTTTGCTAAAAAGAAGCTTGACGAGAAGTTTAGCAAATTTTTTGAAGTCTTCAAGAAGTTGTACATTAACATTCCTTTCTATGAAGCTTTGGAGCAAATGCTGAGTTATGCTAAGTTCTTGAAAGACTTGTTAACTAAGAGGAGAAGAGTTGATGAGCCGGAAACGGTTAAGTTGACAAAGGAAAATAGTGATATCTTGAGTCGGAAGCTACCTCAAAAGGAGAAAGATCCGGGATGTTTTACCATTGTTTGTGATATGGGAAATGGAGTCATTCGAAATGCTCTTTGCGATTTAGGGGCAAGCATAAACTTGATCCCACTATCCATCTTCAAGAGCTTGAATCAAGGTCATTTGAAGGGGACGTCCACGACGTTGCAATTGGCCGACAGATCTACTACAATTCCAAATGGCTTCATAGATGATATCCTTGTGAAGATTGAAAACTTCACCTTTCCGGCGGACTTCTACGTTCTTGACATGGATGAGGATAAGGACATTCCCCTTATCTTGGGAAGACCTTTCTTGGCAACCACACGAGCGGTAATTGATGTGTACAAGGGAGAGCTAACTCTAAAGTTTGATGGTGAAGAATTTCATTTCTCAATATAAGATGCAATGAAGCATCCAAGGGAGAACTCTTCTTGCAACTCTATCGATATGGTTGAACTTTGAATTCAAGAGGCATTTGAAGATGCTAAAACCCCTTTCTTTACTTTTAGTCATGAAATTCCTATCTATAATGAAGTGAATGATATTAACTGCTTTGTTAAAGAATGGTCATATTCATCGATGATGTCTTACTTCTCCTCCTCCATAATAGATTCAATTTCAATAGCTAGAGGTCCGTTGTCTTTTGCATTAATATTAAGATTTTGTGCTAAAACCTTCATGCCCAAGACCCTCTTTCTTTTTTTAGGGTCAATTCCATCCTGATCGGATATCATTACTCCACTATAACTTTCCTCAAAAATAGGATTAGTGGTCATTGCATTTGCTGTAAGATTCCTGCTTCTAGTTTATAAGTCATTTACGGAATTTTTTTTTGATTCAAGATTGAATTCACCACAATTACGGGATTGACTTCACGAACTCCTAAATTTGCACCCATCCCATAATATCCTCCTTGATTTCCGGAACCATTTCCCCCCGCTGTTGAATTTCCGATCATCATCATCCCCTTTCCTCAGCCACCAATCCTGTAATACCCCAAACCAAATTAGTTTTTTCTATTAATATTAAATGTTATGTTATATGTAGATATATTTTAACTTATTGATCTTTTATTTCTTTAAGGATATTAAGTTTTTAAAAGGTTAGTTTCTACACAACGGTTGATCCAAAATCAGAACCGAAAGCACTCCACCATAATTGCGAATTGGATTTAAATAAATTGATGGAATGAGTAAAATAAGGTTCTAAATAGGCTTTTAAAGGTCTTTAAGTTTAAAAGAATTATAAAATAGAAATTTAGACGTTTGTCTCCAAAAGTCGAACCAAAAGTCCTAAATTTCGAAAATCTTCCATCCGATGAGTAATTAAAGTTATTTATTAAGACTTAATTAATAAAATAAGTTAAATACAAGATATAAAAAAAATCTGTTGCTAAAACGAGCAAAAATTAATTTTTGGAGCCCAAAATGCGACCGAAAAATATCGGATTTCAACACCAAAAATTATATCGTGTCCCAAAATACAATTAGAATTTAAAAATAACCCCCCTATATCCCCACATGACGGACACCATCAGCTGTGATAGAAGAGGGATGGAGTCAAGTTGTCCTATTCCTAAATTAAGAAACCATGTTTTCTTTTCCTACTTTCCAACTTCAAATACCAACTCTTGACTTGTCCTGCCCTCCCGTACACCTATATGGCCAGTTACAAGCCCCCCTTCCCTCTATAAATACATATTTGTTATAATTCTTAACCCATTTTAGTAAAGAGACCAAGAAGGAAAAATCAAACAACCTCTCCTTCTCCCACACTTACTCACATTCGGCAACTACACTAAGATAGGGAGAAGAAAATTTTCTTCTCTCATTTCCAACTCTCAAGAGCTTCCATTCTCAAGTTTCAAGACACCCATGGAGTTAAGTTGAAGGTTGAAGTCATTTCCTTGCAAAGAAGAAGCCAAACAACTCTCCATTTCTCTTCATACTCATGAATTCCTCTCTACATTTTTATAACTTGCTCTATTGTCTTGTTTTAGCTCAAAACCTAAAATTTCCTCCAAGAAGTGCTCCATTTCTACAGGATTAAGTGTCAAAGAACAAATAAATCTCCTTTTATTAACAAGAGAAATGCTCCAAAGGTTGTAAAACCCCAACTCAAAATATTTGATTTTCTTGCATGTATATGTGAGCTATGTGTGTTTATTATTCCATATATTTAGATACCATGAAACCTTAGGGTTGTCTTACTTTTGAATTTTAAAAATGCATGCTAAATGAAGTCTTGAAGGACGTGTATGAAGGTGTTAAAATATTAGTTGCATGGTAGTTATGAAATAGGAAATGCAAGTGAAAGTATGCACACAAACCATACACTCTATGCACTGTCCCCAACTTTCTTATAGAATTCGGACCCCATATTGAACACATTTTTTATTGATCTTTATATTTTTGGAAACAAGATCAAGGTAGCTTTCATTTGAATCTAGTTTGAGAATTTTTGGAGTTTTCATTAATAAGTTATGAAAAATTTCTAAGAAAGTGTGACAAAATGCTCGTTATTTCGATATTATGGATTTTCTGGGAGAAATCGGTTCATGGAACAAATTTTTAAAAATTATGATAAAATACTAAATGAAGTTAAGTACCTTCATGATTTATTTCATGATTTTTAGAAGTGTATAAATATTTTTACCAAAATTATTTCAAAAGTTGCACAAGTACGGAAATTTCTAGAACAATCTGCCACATTTTGGAGACTAGCCTAGAAATCATATTTTTCTAAACCAAATTACAGTAAATAAAATTTATATATAAAGTAAATTTGATGATGCAGCTACTGTAAAATTTTCATAATTTTTGGATGAGTTTTGATATGTTTATAAAATGCTCCAAGTTGGTATAAGTACGTAGGACAAAATGCAAACTGCGCTACTTGAATATTGTTGTTCATGTGTTACCTTCTTATTAGAAGTCAAGTAAATGTTTTCCATGATAAAACTAGTCTAAATATTATTTTTAGTGAAGGCTATATGTTGATAAATGCTATGTGAATGACATGATGGTTAGTGTTAATCTTAGATTAAGAACTACATGTTACTTGTTTGCCTTGAGGTCCCTAAATTTGGAATTCTTCAAATTTTTGAGAAAAATCAGCTCAAGCACAACTTTTGTAAAATAAAAATTTAAATACTAGGTGAACTTAGGATCTCCATAATTTATTTCAAAAAATTTACACTAGCCTAAATACTTTTACAAAAATTATATATTTTGTCAAGGACGCACTGCTGAAATATTGAAAAGCACTGTTCTCTTTCTGAAAAAGATCCAAAACCTGAATGTTTTTCACTTACAAGAGTTGCCACAAATTTTGGGCGTTATACACCTAATTATGATCTCACTATACAAATTTTGTAATTTTTGATTGTATCAAAATGTATTTAGAAAATACTTGTGAATAGGAAAAAAGTATTTCTTTTTCAAATTGTATCTTGCTAAAATAGATCATATTTGACGAGCATGATATGATAGTGATTTGGAGTTCTAAAATGCTAAGTATGAAATTTTGTTTGCATGGTTTTGAACTTATTATTTTAATTTTATGACAACATGTTTATCATTTAAAGGTTAAGGACACTAATTATTGCAAGTTTAAAACCTTAGCAAATTACATGCTATATGTTCTTTTTATTTAAAGCTTAGGACATTAAAATGCTACATGTTCTTCTATTTTGAGATGCTATGTGCTATATACTTAGTTTAGAATATTATATTTTCTTGCATAAGTTTAGAATATCATGTTTTCTTGCTAAGTTTAGAGCGTCATGTTCTCTTGCTATGTCTAGGATATCATGTTCTCTTGCTAACTCTAGGATGTTATATTCTCATGTTTGAATTTATGACTATATGTTTTCTAAGACATTCATAACTGAATTACAACGAATGGTTCTAGGTTTGAGTGCATGTACGGTGACGAGGATTTTCAAATGAAAGAAATTGGAGATCTTTTTACAAAAGGAAAGCGTTTAAGGTAGGTGGCATTTACTGTATTGCCTTGGATACTATATGGACTGTTGGTGTATGAGAACAAAAATGTTTTGACCTTCGGGTCCAGTTACAAGGTTATTACCCGAATGCCCCAGGGCAAAGTATCTCAAATGATATGTAGTGGTCCGGCTTGTGTAGCTAGGCACCACGGTGAAGAGTGCCTACGGGTTATACGGTAACAGGTACCTCAAATGATACGTAATGGTCTGGCTTGTGTAGCTAGGCATCATGGTGAAGTGTGCCTATGGGTTGTACGATGAATGATGAGCCTTTGTGGCTATGAAAAATACTTTTACAAAATGATACGTTTGCGTACTGTCAATCTGTATAGTAGCGTACATGTCGCCCACACTGAGAATTCAAATCTCAACCCCTATTTTTAATTTTTTTCAGGATATGACGAGGTGGAGTTCGTGCCATAGGAAGAGATATGGTTTATGTATTGGTATTTTGTTATGCATGAAAAAGAAAAGGAGTTAAGGACGATAACTTTTATTATGACTTTATAAATATGCCAAAGTGATAAACAATTACAAAATTCCTCGATGATGATGATGTATAGTGCTTATTTATTATTTATTTTGCGTCAAACTTTTTACAAAGATCCTAAAATGGTAAATCATCAAAATGGCAACTGCATCATTCATAACAAAAATCTATCTTTCCATTGTCTACGAGAAGTATTTTTCTTATCAACGAAAATATATGCTTTCATTGTCTATTTGATGTTACTAATAGTGTGTTTATACAAAAGAAAAAAATAGTATGGATTTTTTGTCACAAAGTGACGACTCATGTTTCTAGAATGCCGAAATTGCATTTTTAAAAAATTGGGACGTTACAGATCCCCGTTCAACGATCTTCTTTGCCATTCAGTAACCTTCAATTCGGGTCCCCATCCCTTAGTCACTACGGCCTACGCCATCCTTAGATTCGAAAGCCACATCACAGTAACTCTCTGTGTGATCAAATTTCCCGCAGATAAAACGAAAGAGTTTGAGTCCTTCATATTAAGACGTTACCTTTTCAGATTTCCCATTCGAGAGTTTAATGAATTTCCAACGTTTAAGTGGAAGAGTAGAATCAATTTCCACCCTTATGCGCATGAAATTCATCAATACAGAACCTTTGTTTAAATCATCATATTTCATAAACCTCCCAATGAAGTTGCCAAGCATCTTTCCCACTTTCTCCGTAAAGCACCTAGCAGGTATATTGACCCAAAAAGAAATTTTGGTAAAAGGGTGATTCGTAGGGTTTTCACCAAAAGATAATCTATGAACCAGAAGAGGGTGATTGACAAAGTCCATGGTCCCCCTTCCATTACCCTTTTAACATCTAAAATATGGAAGAATTGACAGAGAAAACAGTCATTTCCAATCTCCCTGATCGACAACACTTGTCATACCACTGTGGCCAGAATATTGAAATTAGTTGATTGATGGCCTGCGATGCATACCACTGTGTCCTCCACATGCATCGTCTTGTTCAATAATCAATTCGTCATCTTCTTCCGTTGCAAGCGACATGTTTCCTAATGCTTTTTCCATCGATAATGTATTGAAAATCTATATATGAACACCAAGTCTTCAGGCTCTCAATGATGGAGAGAAAAAAAAAGTAGCTAGCTTATATATATATGTAGACACTTTACTAAAGATAGTTTTTGTGGGTATCAGTCTTTCTACTGTTAAATTTATGTAGAATAGTAAAATACAGTAATATTGAAATGTTTTGAGGGTGTATATATATATATACATATATATATATATTTTTTTAAAATTTATTGTCACGAGAAGTATAATTAGGGACATTATTTTGTCAATTGGCAGCTAATTTGGACGAAGATATATGTTTCCAGTTTACTTCTCTGCTATTCTAGATATGCATGATTTCATTGTTTTGATGGTCACATGGAAATATTGGGTAAATTGCATTTTGGTCTCATGAGAATTTGTGTTTATAAATTTGGTCCTTTATTTTTTAACACAAATAATTTCATATGAATTTTCTATCAAAACTCGCGGATTAATTAATGTGGGACTAGATCGATTGAGCATAAATTATAATATGAACAAAAATGCAATTTATTCTGACGAATAAGACTAAATATGTTAAAAGGACAAAAAAAAATGTGATATCAAATCTGTTGAATACAAATTCTCATGAAATTAAAAGTGCATTTTACCTTGGAAATATTACTTGTTCTTATGCAAAAATAATACGAGTTAATTAGTTTAAATCACACATCATCTCATAATCTAATAACTAAATAGATTTAGCCGTAAAATTAAATTTTTTATTAGATTTAGTCTCAATTTCTCTAATAAAATTTAATTTTGATCTCAAATTGATAGTAAAAAATTAAACAATATCATATTAAAAATTGAAATTAGTGATTTTTGGCGAATATGCCGATGTGATGTTCTTATATTTGATTTTTGTTTTTCTTTTGTAATTTAAATTTACATAATGTGTAATAATGTTATAAAAAAGAAAAGGAAGCCCAAAAATCAAGAAATAATCACAGATTGGTACAAAAGTAATGGGGAAAAATGTTTTTTTAGGACCGTAATTATAGGGTAGTTGTAATTTAAGGACAATATGTTTTCGAGGTTGGAAAAGTAGGACAATATGTTTTTGGGCTTGAAAAAGTAGGACAACATGTTTTCAGGTTTGGAAAAGTAGGACAATAACTTTGAAAAGTTGTAAATCTAGGCCAATTTTTCAAAGTTATTGTCCTACTTTTCCAAAAGTTATTGTCCTACTTTTCCTACTTTTCCAAAGTTATTGTCCTACTTTTCCTACTTTTCCAAAGTTATTGTCCTACTTTTCCAAATTTGAAAACATATTGTCCTACTTTTCCAAGCTTGAAAACATATTGTCCTACTTTTCCAAGCCCGAAAATATATTGTCCTACTTTCCAACTACCCTATAATTATGGTCTTAAAAAAATATTTTTCCCCAAAAGTAATGCACTATTTTTAAATAGGTACAAATTTTTTGCATAATAGTATAAACATAAGTTAAATAATATAGTTTTTTTTCTCATATTGTACTTCTTTAAAAATAGTACATTATTTTTGTATCAATATGTGATTTGCCCAAAAATCAAATATAATCAGCACAAATGAACACCGCACCAGTATCCTTGCCTAAAATCATAAATATTGGGTTTCAAAATGACATTGTATCACTTTTTTTTTTTTTACCAAAATATCGATTTGGGATTAAAATCCAACATTATAAAAAAAAATTGACTCTAAATCATAAAAATTTAAATTTAAAATTAAATTTATTTTGTCCAAAAAGTTATGCAACAATAATTTTCATGCAAATTTTCATATCGAGTTTCTTTAGTATATAAATATATGATTATTGGTGTGCAAGCTCAACATCCTGTCTACGTCCTAATTACCCACCTCAACAGCAGATCATATATTTCACTTAAAGAAAATGACCAGCAGTTGCCAATTTCTGTATGATACGTTTAACAAAAAAATAACACACAATTAATAGATAAAATTCTATTTAAGCTGCGCAAGAGTACAAGCAACTTAATTATTTTATTGCATCCAAACAATATTAATATATGATACTTATATATATGATCCTTTTAATAGTAATTAAAGGATCTAATAAACAAACTATATATAGCAAGTTTTTAATGGTTAAGATGGTAAAGATCGATGCCCTTAATAATCTTAACAGCAAGTTTAGCGTAATTGTCTGGATTTGGGGCAGATTCATTAATTTTCTCAAACTCAATTGAGAATTGGGCAGAGCCTTCATTCACACTAATTTTGGCTACGAAACTTGAGTAGAGCTGCATTATCTCTCCTTCGGTGGCTCTCAGAGTTATGGATCTTTCTTCATCATTTATTTCCTCAGTCCTAACCTTCACAGTCATTGTCTTACCTGTCGAATAAAAGCTGTTATTTATTTCCTATATATATATATTTAAAAGTAGGAAATTGCAAAGAATTATGAAATTAATTCATTTTTATATATATTTCCCAATATTCCTCTTTAATTGAGAGAGAGAGAGAGAGAGAGAGAGAGATCACCAAGAACATATTGGAAGAGCATGAGATTTCCCACATGACCTGCATCTCCTTCAATTATTTGAGCGCTTTTGAATACCTGAGGGAACATATTACTAAAGTGGGTCATGTTACATTTAAAGAAATCATACATCTTATCAGCGCCACATTTTGTCTCTGCTTTAGCCTCCATCTTAGCTATCTGAGCCATTTTTTCAGAACACCACCAAATTATAAATATTGGATGGAGCTGAATGAGGCTAATGTACGTATTTATATATACAGCATACATGCATGCGTAGAATCTATGAACCCATATTATTGGGCCGGCCGGGGTGGGTTCAGAATAAATTAAAAGCGCTCTCTTTTCAGATTCCATGTGATCTTCAACATTATTGAGATAGTTGCATTTAACGACGAAAATATCGGTATCGATGGAAATATCGGTACCTTAAATTTATGGATATATCGGTGGAAATATAGATATCGATATCGGTAGAAAATAGAAAATTTGCGGAAATTTTGTTAAAATAATGAAAAATTAACATGAAATTTTAGATAATGTTATTACTAGCCTTAATACTACCTCCGTCCCAACTCTTTCTTCACATTTTTATTATATCCTCCTCACAAAAAATAATAAAACTGGAAGAAAGAGTTGGGACGGGGGAGTACATAAATTTAACTGAAAAATTCAACAAAATGAGAATTTTACGACAAACATATTAATAGAATATACATAAGAAATATAAAATGATACAACTGTTTATAAATATTGAATATTTGACAATGAATATCAAATTGATGTCCTATGATGATTAAATATAAAGTTGTCAACCGATTTAACTCCAAAAATAAAGTTGAAACAATTAAAATTGAGTGACTCAACCTAAACTTAAAAAAAAAAAAATTAACCGATATTTTACCGATATTTTAGCGATATTTCCATGATATTTCCCGATATTTTGTAAAATTTGAACTATAATTCATCGAAATCGATATCGATACCGATATATCCCGATATTTACCGATATTTTATCGATATTTTTGAAAAAAATTCGTTTCAAAGGATATCCATATCGGGGTGTAAAAAATCCGAAATTTCCGGAAATTTTCATCCTTGGTTGCATCTTATCTAAAAATCGGCACCTAATATATTTATTTTTCCGCTCACTCGCAAGTTGGATTTTCAACTTATTTACCTTTTGAATAGGAGGCCCAGTGAATGAAAATTTTAATATGCATGACTGCTTCCAACAGGATTTAAACTCCTTGAATGAAATTGCCAAAATGTAAATGTGAGCTAAAGACTGTGATATCATAAAAGAAATTTAATTCTAAAAATTTAAATTTGTAGAAAAAATGTGAAAAATCAGTTTATTAATATTAATTACAGTAATAATCATACTAATAAAGGTTTGAGCTTGGAGAGCCCTTCATTTAGAGAGCGGTTACAAGGACTCTTCAACCGGCAGCTCTCTAAGTCGGGTATAGGAGAGATCTTACGTGTTATGTCAAATCGATTTAGCTATATGAATTGATTGTTGTATTTTAAACTATTTTATATATGTATCTTATATATATTTATTTTATTCCTAAACATATATTCCCTCCGTCCCACTATAAGTTGCTCGTTGCTTTTGGGCACACGAATTAAGGTAAAAGTGAATGTATAAGTGATGTGATAGAAATAGTAAAAAAGTATAAGTGATGTGAGGGAGAAAAGTGAAAAAGTAATGGAAATAGTGTAAAAGATATTGAAAATAATAATAAAGAAGTGAATAGTAGTTTCCAAAAAAGGTAAAAAAGTAAATGGAAAAGTACAACATGGTTCAAGAAATTGACAAAAATTACATATTGGTCCCGTGCAAAAATAAAAAATACTTCCGTGCAAAAAAAAAAAAATACTACCGTGCAAATTTTTTGAACCAATTTGTAAATATAGTGTTGGTCCCGAAACGAGTTAGATCAGTGTATGGGGGGGGGATACACTGATGTCAGATTTTTCTGAAAGACTCAGAAAAAATGCTCCAACGTACTCAGTCAGGAATCCCTGAAGTACTCAGTATGCTGAATGTCCGCAGGGGCAGCAGGGACGGTTCAGTAACGAGTCAGATAAGCAGAGTAAGAGTAAAGTGCCCGGAGACTCAGTAGAGATAACAAACCTACTGATTGCCCGGAAGCGAGTCAGTTGGACAACTATCTCAGTGAGTCAAAGTACGTGCGGAAAGTGAGCCCTTAGATTCTACTCGTTTTAGTTTCTGAAAACGTTTTCTCTGAGTTGCTTAGTAAATAGGTGGTTAAGGCTGAGTGCACAGTATTCAGATTCAGGATGATTGATTCAGTCCTGAAGTTAAAACCAATGCAGTATGTTCAGTTTAACATGATGACATTTATGATCCTGAACAAAACAGTAAATCAGCACACAGGGGACTTTTTAACGTGGTTCGGAGAAAACCAACTCCTACGTCCACGACCTGATTTAACAGGAAGCTATCCTCAAAACCCTGAGGATAGGTACTTGGGTTTTACGTGCCAAGGGACACGAATAGCCAACTTCCTTTCTTAGGAACTGACCCCTGGGCGTTTTACAAGTCCCAGTCCTTCTAACCAACCTATCTCACACTTTGAGAGGTTTGGTATTCTGGTTTCCAACTAAGATAGCTCTAGCAATACAAATCAGTGCTAAATATTAGAGCTATCGATCTAAGAAAATACAGAGCGAATCCTACTACAACACTAGGGAAATTTAATTGCAGAGTGTTGTTTATGATATGCTTTGTGTTCTTGGATTCTTGAGAGTTCTCTTGGAAATTTCCCGTTAACCTTGTATGGGTGCAAGGTTCTCCATATTTATAGGCGAGATTCAAAATAGATCCGTTGGAGGAGATCAAATCAAATCTTTCCTATTTTAGGTAGATTGCAGGCTAGGAATACTGTTCGACCTACCCGCCATGCTTATTCTGGCAAGTTGTCACATCACCTGCAACCTTTTGAGACGCATTAAATGCCGCATTAAATGCTGCGCAGACTCCGTGCTTACGTGTTGAAAGATCATTGGCTCTCCGTTATAACGGCTAGTTGACCTTCAGACATTTATCCTTCCTCGTACATTCAATGCTCTGAGTCTCTTGTAATAACTCAGTCTGAACGTGTGCCTTAATGGAGTCTTACTGACATTCTTTTTGTCTCTTGTCCCATAGCATAAATAACCTTTCTTCTTTGGACTGACAAGATTCAGGTATTCTGAACCACAGCCTAAGTCAGGTCCTATGTGCATTCAGCACAGCCTGATAGGTTATTCAGCTCAGTATGTGTTACCTTTTTGCTTCGGACTTACAGGATTCAGGTAAACTGAACCAAGGCCTAAGTCAGGTCCTATGTGCATTCAGCACAGCCTGATAGGTAGTACTTACTCTTCACTGACTGAGTTCTGTCCTGAACATGCTTAGTGTATTCAGTAGAAACATCAGACAATGGTACTTCAGGATTGACTTCAGGAAGAATCAGCAGGCTTCGATCTTCAGTTTCAGAACAGACAATCTTCAGCGAGACTGACTGACTTCTTCAGAATGGTTTACACTTCAGACTTCAGTAAATTGGGTCGACTCCAATATTCTTCAGTCTTCAGTATGGTCCTTCTGTACTGAATCTCTGACCTAACTATCCTGAACTATTTTATCCTGAACACTATACTTAGGCAAATTCATCAGGGGTTTTGGGATCTAATCAAAATACCAAGATTGTCCCAACATATAGCGACTTTTTTAAATCAATATGTAAGTGACCCAAAAGTAAATGAGCAACATATAGTGGGACGGACGAAAATGGCAACATGAACAACTTATAGTGGGACGGAGGGAGTATATTTTTAATTATTAGTTGTATATATTTTCTAATTATTATAATTAGATAAAAATTACTTTAAATTATATTATTTTAATTAAAATATTTTTAAATAAATTATAAAATAATCACTTATATGTATATATATTTTCTTGGCCATTTTAATTAAAATATTTTAAATTAAATTATAAATTAATTATCTTTGTAATTTTTTTCACTAGTTATAAATTATTAACATGAATGCATGCATGTATACATATTTGATATTTTCAACAAAATTTGTAAAATAATCATCTTTATAATTTTTTTTATATATTAGCACGATTATGTATTTACACACTGTAATAACGATTATTGTGTAAAATAAAATATTTATTAACACAATGAATGATATACAATCATTTTTCTTGAATTTCGGATTCTTTTTCTCTAACTTGTCCTCTGATTCTCCTCTTTGACTGGCTTAACATTGATTTTGACTGGGCTTTGACTTGAAATGTTTGATCCAAGGACGGGTCGTCTTATTTTGGATCGAATAAAGGTCTGTGGAAGATTTGGATGAATAACGCCTTGAATTTGATGAAGAACGGTTTGAACTTTGAAGAACCTCTTCATATTTGATGAAGAACAACTTTGAATCTTCGAAGAACTGGATCAATGATCTTCTTAGCTCGCAGGTTGCTCGTATAGAGGATATTGCTGCTGCTCGATCATCTTTACTCATCTTCGATGATTTCGATTTGTGAAATGCATGAACTTAACCCCTATTTATAGGGTAAGAACTTGAAGACCTTCTTTATTCGTGCTGACACGTGGTGCGATCTGGTTGGCTGATGCCGATTTGATTGGCAGCATTTATGAATCGATCAAATTTAGCTTGATTGATTTTTGCCATCTTCTTTATTTATACGAAACATTTATGATTTCGAATAAATAAGGCAAATCAAGCATTTATTATCGCATACGAGTGTCGGGAGAATCATAATTTAATAATGACTTGTATCATTTACAATAAATATTATTTTGATATTTATTTGATTTATACACGTGTCATTATTTAGTAGGGTGTAAATTTCATCTCCTTACAAATGCCCTATCGTGCTTTGTTCATGGGCATTTATGGAGTTTGAGTGAATGAAGTACGAAATTTGAATCCTCATTTGAACTTGAACTCTGGAGGACTGCATCTATGTGAGTAGCGAGACAAAGAGCTTGCATTTGTGGGACTTAATCGCGAAAGGCTTGAGCATACGATAACTTTGCAATGAAGAGACATGTCTGAGCATAGTGCAACTTTGCAATAGAGAGACGATACGATGGATTCGTGCAAACATGTGAACTTCTGGCCACGAGAGTAGATGTTGGCGGCGAAAAGCATGCAAGTGCTAGCGATATGAGTGCTGCTTTAAGGGTGCACGAAGCTAGCGATAAGATTTTGAGCAGACAATGGGCGGTTGATGGCAGTGAGAGAGGTAACTCGATAGGAAGAAGAAGTTGTCTGTGAATTTGGAGTAGCAACAATGATCTCTTTAGAGAGCTAAGAATAAGGCATAAGAACTGTCAAATAACATTCTGATCATCGAGATATAGCACAAAGCTTGAAGAAGTCCCAATTGAAGCTTGAGGCCGCTTTAAAGAAGTTGGATGACATCAATCCATTTGCATAGCTTATATAGGATCCACTTGTATAGCTTGATATGGCTCATTTGTACTTTACTTTGTCATGCTTCATTGTAGTCAAATCTGCTGGTTCATCAACAAATATGATCGCCCTTTGCCATTTACTTTGCATGTCGCATTTGTTGTTTCAATATCTTATTAAGCTTACAAACTTAAACAAGACAGTTGAATCATGACTGGTACGTACCTCTATAAAGATGATCAACCCATAACGTAGTGCAAAAGAAATCCCAATTTGATTTGGTTTGGGGGCCGTACACAGTTTATCCTCATGCTGGCCAGGATCGACATACAGTTTAAACTCGTGAGTCAAGGAGATTTGATTTGTTAGATAGTTTATACTCGTATCAGGGAGTCTTCAATTTGTAGATAGTTTAGTCTTATATTAGGGAGATTTAATTTGGATTTGATTGATAATTTATACTCATCTCATGGAGTCTTCAATTTGTAGATAGTTTAGTCTCGTGTCAAGGAGAATTATAGATAGTTTATACTCGTATCAGGGAGTCTTCAACTTGTAAAACGTTTAGTCTTGTGTCAAGGAGATTTGATTTGGATTTGATTAATAGGTTGTACTCGTATCAGAGAGTCTTCAACTTGTATTTGATTGATAGTTTATACTCGTATCAGGTAGTAGTCCAAACGGTTTAGGCTCTTATCGAGGAGCATGAACTTGGGCATTTGATAGACAGTTTATACTCGTATCAGGGAACAGTCCAAATAATTTAGGCTCGTGTCGAGGAGCATTGTCTTAGGCATTTCAAATGGTCTCTTCAATCACTATCTTTCCTTGTTGCAGTACTTTGGATCATCAATTTGTCCAACTTCTTCTGGCTGTTTCATCCTAGGCAACTCGATGAGCTCTGCATTGATCAAGTCATTAAATATCCCAGAGACATCAGAGTCTAAGAATGGATATTCCTTCTGTCATATCTCTTTTAAAGTCAACCCCCTTTGCCCTCTGTCGCGAGGTAGATCTGTTTTGAACTCATTACTTAAAAGCTTGACATAAGTCTTGTCGTGATGCTTTTGAAAAGGTGGTCCTTCGGCTTCTCTTGCAGTCATACTTAGCTCCATGTCATGAGCTCTTGTAGCCAAATCTTCAAAGGTCTACGGTTGGATTCCTTGAAGAATTGCAGATGTCTCTGACAGTCTATCTTTGTAGTTCAGGCTTAGATTTCTCCATCTATTGATGTAGTCGATGACAGGCTCTTTCTTTCGTTGTGTGTTTGTCAGTTCGATCCTGCTAACTATCATCCTCATGCTGTAGAAGGAGTTGAGGAATTCACATTCCATCCGGTTCCAGTTGTCAATGGAATTAGCCTTCAAGTTGGTGTACCAGTCGAAGGCATTGCCCTTCAGAGAGTGGACGAACTGCTTGTTTAGGTGATCTCCATATATCTCAACGTTGTTGCAGGTCTCGACGAAGTAAGCTATGTGCTGCTTTAGGTTTCCTATGCCATCGAACTGCTGGAACTTTAGAGGCTCGTAGCCCACTAGCATTCTCAAGCAGTTGATCCTGTCAGTGTAAGGCTTGGCATAGCTGTGGGCTGACTTGGAGTCACCTTCGAACTTCCCTTTGATTGTTTGTATCCCACCATCAAATGATATCGGCAGCTCCCTAGCTGTTGGCTCGGTCTCAACTGCTTGGTATTTGCTCAAAGTCTCCACTTCATCACGCTCTTCAACTTCCTTTTCACGAGCGTGGCTTGACTCGATGTCGTCCACATTCCTAATCAGTTTAGCAATCAAGGAGTCTTGTTCTTTGATGTGGCTGGCGAGGCCGTCAACAACTTTGAGCAGGCTTGAGAGTCTTTCTTCAATAGTTGAAGTGTCTGCCATCATCACCGGAGCTGCTCCTGAAGTTGATGATGTGTCTGACTGAGAGCGAGGACTTGAGATTGATGAGTCCACTTCATTTTCCTTAGCAACACGAGGTGATCTGTTCTCAACTGAAGAGTTGGTCTTCGAAGAGGCTTCAAACTTCAATCTCTTCGATATGCTTTTCGTAACCACGTTGGCTTCAGTTGTCTTGGATGGAGCAACTCTGACAATGATCTTGTGAGCTGAAGACATGTTGAAGATGGTTGATGTAGACTTGAAGATAGCTATGAAGTCTTGAAGAGGAGAGATGAGAGGTAGAGTGAGGTCCCATTAGACGTGCTAAATTTGTGATAACGATTCTTGTGTAAAATAAAATATTTATTAACACATTAAAATGATATACAATGTTTTTTCTTGAATTTGGGGTTCTTTCTTTCTAACTTGTCCTCTGATTCTCCACTTTGACAGGCTTAACTTTGACTTGAAACGTTTGATCCAAGGACGGGTCGTCTTGTTTTGGATCGAACGAAGGTTTGTGGAAGATTTAGATGAAGAGCGCCTTCAATTTGGCGAAGAACAATCTTCGAATCTTCAAGTCTGGATTTAAGGTGGAAATGCTTGATTGGATGGATTTGGCCCCTTGCTCCTGGATCGAAGTGTGTTTATGGTTGAGCTTGCCGAAGAACGGTTTGAAAACGGTGATGAACACTTGTTGTCTTCGAGTTGTTCTTGGACTGGAAACGTCTGATCAGAGGGATTCGCTCCTTGATTCGGGATCAAATGGTGTTTCTAGTCAAATTTGGCGAAGATCGCTTGAATATGATAAAGAACGGTTGAAGATTTTCAAGGCGTTCTTGAAGAAAAATATCGGATCGGAGAGATGGAGGCCCTTGATCTTGAATTGAATGTGTATTTCTGGCTTGATTTGATGAAGAACGGTTTGAACTTCGAAGAACATCTTCAGATTTAATGAAGAACAACTTTGAATCTTCGAAGAACTGGATCAATGATCTTCTTAGCTCGCAGGTTGCTCGTATAGAGGATATTGTTGCTGCTCGATCGTCTTCGCTCGTCTTTAATAATTTTGATCTATGAAATGCATGAACTTGACCGCTATTTATAGGGTAAGAACTTGAAGATCTTCCTTATTCACGCTGACACGTGGCGCGATATGGTTGGCTGATGCCGATTCGATTGGCAGCATTTATGAATCGACCAAATTTAAAAATTATAAAATAATCATCTTTGTAATCTTATTTTACTAAGACGAGTACTTAAAATAATACACCTTAATTTCTTATCGTTTTAATTAAAATATTTTCACTAAATTTATAAAATAATAAATTTTTTAAATCTTTTTTAATATTTATTTACATTAGTGCATGTATACACGTAATTTCTTGATCGTTTTAATAAATTTATTAATATATATTATTAATAAATTAAAATTAATTAATATTATAATACTATAATATTTGTATATATTAAATTAATTAAAAAAATCTCTCTAAATAGAGAGCGGTTTAAAACAGCTCCCTGAGAATTCACTCGTAGAGCAGTTTTGAACTGCTTTTCAAAAAATTGGGCTTAGAGAACCCTTTCGAACTGCTCTCATCCTAGATAGCGATTTTAATTATAGCTTTTTAAGTGGAGCTCTCCAAGCTTAAAAGTGTAGTAATATCATGTCCATTAGAAAATAAAAATATTATTTGGAGACCATATACAGGAAAATTGAAGGGGAGATTTATTACCAGCAAATGAAACATATTCTTGGAGTTGTTGTTTTACATTTAGAATTTCATGAAAGCAACTAATTGGCATTTTCGTTTTCTTTATTATATTCGCATCCACCAAAATGTGGATAGAGACAGAAGTCATAACCATGCTAATGGAAAATAGGACTAGGACTCGTGAACGCAGGTTATATAGAGGTTGATGCAGAGAATAGTAACCATGACTCCTTCCTCCAGTTTCTAAATACCAACATCCCACCTCGTGTGTATATATATATAGGAACACATCTCTGCATCAATTGGATAATAAATTGACATATAAATTGTCAACCAAATAAGTTATTTGCTACAAACAATTATATTAAAAGTAAAAAGGCAAGCATACATAGTTGGAATTTAGAATTCCAAACATTTCTAGATCGTGTGTTGAGATAGAGTTGGTGAGGTTGGTTGTTTGCAAGAGGACTAAAACTCGTAAAATTCTAGGGGTCTATTTCCTTCGAGAAAAAATCTTGATTACAATACAACTTGGCATGTTAAAAATAAGTAACAACTTTTAAGAGAGAAATTCTACTATTCAATCAGGATCCGTGGATGTAGAAGCTCGAGTTTTCTTAACCATGTTAAATACTTGTGTGTGTGTTGTACTTGCTTTTTGCATTCTAAACTATTGTATCATTGTTGCATTAAGCATTGTTTTATCAGGATAGACTCAATCATAGCTTTGAAAATCAAAGAAAAATCTTTCAGAAAGCTAAAACAAGTAGAGTTTAGGGCTCACACTTCCACACTCATTCTTGTTCAGATTGTTATCCAACTGATAAGCTTTTGAGCTGTCAGTAGGTGGGTTATCTCAACTGGGCCTTGCTGAGCACTCAGGATCTCAGCATATCTGAATTCTGACCTGACAATCTTCTCAACTTCAGTTCAGAGATTATTTTTCAGTTTAAGCTGACTCAGTTCATTTGAAGGATCTTTGCAAAAATATTTGACATCAGTGTATTTTCACCCCTTCCCCTCGCACTGATCTGACTCATTTGGAACCAACAAGTGGTATTAAAGTAGTGATTCAAAAGACCACTGACTTTGAATATCAATAGTTTCAGAGGTGAAACTTTTGGTGGTAACTTAAATAGATATAAGATTTTCTGAATATTTACATCATGACATTAAGGAAGCTTGAGGCTAGTTTGTGAATTCTCTGTATCTAACTATGATTGCTGAAAATTTAGGGTTCTTGCACATCTATTTGTCATTCATGACCAGATGTACATGGTCATTTAAGAATGGTCAATCACATTCCTAACAGATGCAATTACCACTTTCCCTGTACAAGGAAGAGTTCCAGTACCTGCTCCATGTGGGCTGGACAAAAGTGGCCAAGAACATAATCCTTCTTACAATGTCGTGTGAGGATTCAGTGAGGCTGATGCACATGAGGTCCGCCAAGAAAATATGGGATACTTTAGTGCAGATGTGTGAAGGTTCTAAGAAAATCAAGGAGAATAGGAGAAACATAGCCATCCAGAAGTTTGAAGCGTTCGAGATGCTGCCAGATGAGAGTATTGACAAGATGGAATACAGATTCATCAAGTTTATGAATGAGCTAGCAACACTTGAAAAGGATACTCCAAGGAGGGAGATATCTTCAAAGATCGTGAACTGTCTCCCAGAAAAAAATATTATCATGCTGAAAAACACTCAGGATTTCACCAATGTCACTACTACTCATCTTCTCTCTAAGTTGAAAGCTCTTAAATTTGACCTGAACAAGAGGAATAAAAAGAATGAGGTCAATGGTGATGATGGTGAGAAGACCTCTGACAAAAGTTTGGCCCTAAAAGCCCATCCTGATCATGTTTCTTCTTCATCCAAGTCATTAATGGAGATATCAATAGAAGCGATTGTTGATGAATATAGTATGATGGACAGGAAGTTTGAGAAGCTCAATTCCAGGTTTGACATATACAAGAAATATCATTAGGACACAAGAGATACAAAGAGATAAATAAGTCCATGAAGGACTTGTCCAAAGAGATCTGAAGAGAGAAGAGGTTCAGATCAGAGGTATAATGGAGAGAAGCCAGAGAGAAGAGAAAGAGAGCAGAGACATTCTACAAGAAGCAGACCTGAGGGAAGCTCTTCTAAGCGTACGGAACCTGACTCAAGGAGAAACCTTAAATTCAGAAGAACTGATGTTGATGATGCTGAGCAATGATATAGCTGCAAGAAGACTACACATTTTTAGTATGACTGCCCAGAGATCAGTGCCAGAGAGCGAGAAGACAGCACAACCAAGAGAGATCAGAGGTATTCAGATACGAATACCATGGTTGCATATGAGGGATCTGATTCTGATGGTCCAGGGAGGCACTCACCTAATTTGTACTCTCAATGATGAGTATGATGATCTTCTCCAGATGGCAAATGAAGAAGTTGAGGTAACTTCTCCTAACTCTGGGTGTGCTTCCTCACCTGATCATGCACCTGAGCCTAGCTTAGACTCAACTAGAAAGAATGACCTTCAGCTCGCCCTAGAACAATTGATGGTTAATTTCTCCAGGCTATAGGAAACTAATGTCCAGATAGCTAGGGTGCAAATGGCGCTTGGTGGTAGGCGGGCGGTCGAGTGCCGCCTCTAATGCACGAATTCTTCAAAAAAACTACCTATGCAGTATCGGATACGCAACGGGTGCGGGTGCGGGTGCGATTCGCGTGGGATTCGCACGGGATACGCCACGTGGCGTATCCCTGAAAAAATTTAAAAAAAAAAAATTGGATTCGCGTATCGGATACGTTTATGTAGGCGTATCCGATACGCGAGGGTGCAGCGGGGTATATTTTGCAAAGTAAATTAAATTTAGGGCTTTTTTGCAATTTTTAAAAAGTAAAATTAAATTAATATTATTAATTAATAAAATAAAATATCAAAAGTCAAAACTAAAGCCTGCAAGTGCATGCCCTACAGCCTACACACAGGACACAACCTACTTCCTTTCATTTTCTTCTTTCACCGTTTCACAGCCTACTTCCTTTCATTTTCTTCCTTTTCTTTCACGCCATTATCGACGAATCTGCTCCATCCATCGGCGACGGAGCGACGGCCGAACACCACGGTGGAGGAACGACGGACGATGCACAGGCGCTAACAGTAACAGGTAGGTGTTTTCTTCCTCAATCATTTTAGGGAAAAAAATTTAGGGCTTACTAATTACTTATTTTTCTTGCTTAATGTGTGATAAATTTATAATCGATGCTACCTTCTACTGATTATTGCTACGTGATTGTGTTATTGTGAAGCTATGAACTTTTTAAAAATATTTTGGAATGTTTCTTTATTAAGCTGTATAATTGATATGGTATTCCCTGAACATTCTTTTTCTTAATAATTGGTATGGTATTGATGTGATTTATATTTTGATAATTTTTTAGGAAATTTGTCTAGATGGCTTCTTCAAATTCTATTATAGGTACAATATAATAAAATATTAATATATAAACGTATCCTTGCCGTATCGCACCCTGAAAATTTTAAAAAATAGAATCCCCGCACCCGTATCCTATCGCACCCGCACCCGCTCCCCCGCACCTATGCAACACAGAGTGCCGCCAAGCGCCAAGACCGCCTAGGCGGTGCCAAGGTTTTTCTATTTTATTTTTTATTTTTTATTAATATTAATTTTTTTCTAAACATATATTAATAAAAGTATACATTATAGATAAATTATAAATTTAAAAAATAATTAATAACTATCACAAAATATAAAAAGTCAACAAAATGTTCAAAACTATCATAATACGACATAGAACGAATAAATTATGAAGTAGTTCAATTAAACTTTCATTTTTTAGTAAATTAGTTTTTATTTTTTAATTTTAGTTCTAACTTTTAAGTTGAAATAAAAATTAGAAAAAGAAGAGTAATGGTCATCTAGGTGGTGCCAAGATGGCCTCGGCGGCTGTCTAGGCGGTCTCGGCAGTGCCAAATGTATTGATGGATTTTTCTCGGCGATTTGACCTTGGCGTCGGCTGCCGAGGGCCTTCAAGCGCCTAGGCGGCCGCCTAGGCGATCTTGGCGACCGCCATTTACATCTATGCCAGATAGTGAAGGAGAACGATAAATTGTGTGCTAAAATATGAGATTGAATGAGCAACGGACTCAGTCAGATATTGAGAAAGCATCTAATTTAGTGAAGCTAAACCATGATCTTGACTTAGTTAGGCCTGATTGTACTGAGACTATGCTCAGAAGGTTAAGGATATAGAAGAACTTCAGAAGAAAAGAAGGGAAAACTTTAGAGAAAGACTATGACATTTTCACTAGGCATGAAATCCTAAAAGAAAATGAGGGAAAACTTCAGAAAAAGGCTATTGCACTGAATAAGACCTCTGTAGCTGTTGAGAAAATTAATAATTATCAGTTATCTGAAAGTTCTAAAGAAGAACTTAGCTTTAGTCCTTTGAAACCCTCCAAGGGTCAATGTGGTGTTTATTCAGGGAAGAACACTAACAAGATATTTATGAAACCAGGTGAAAGTGGAAAGTGGACTGTCCACCCAACCAAGGGTTCAGAAAAGAGTAAAGAAATTGTTGAACTTTTCAAGCAAGTGATTGAGAAAGTAAGGCCAAAACCCAAGAAGGGAAAGTCCATGCCAACTCACCATGAGCCTGGGACTTTAGGTCAAGGTAGACCTCAGCCTAAGCAGAGAAATACTCAAGTTAGGAGGCCCTAGATAGGTCGTGGGGACTATCGGAATAGATCTAATCATGAGAGAAGGTCTAACCTGATAGCCCCCAAAAGGTTCAGGCAACAAGAGACCTGTGATTGCTGTGCTAAACCTCATGTGCCTAGAGGTTTTAGACACCAGTGTTATAACTTTTGTTAATATAGATTTTTGTGTGGCTTTTAACATAAAAATCACTAACAAATCAAGATTAAAATAGCTAGAATATATAATTTTCTAGTGAGGAGAAATTTGTGTAGATTTTGTTAAGGAACGGAAAATTCTCCTTTTATTATGAAAAATTGGCCTATTTATAGGCAAATGTACAAGTAGGAAGTAATAAATGTATTTCCTTATTTTACATGGTGTGGAAATGTGTCCTTAAAGGATAAAGATGAAGAAAATATACTGAAAAATAGTAATAATTGAATACAACCCTCATAGTGGCAAGCAGCCCATACATTTTATATATGGTGAGCGAACAACTCATTTGGAGTGAGAAGCTGATATAACGGGATGCTCGCCCCCTTGGAAATATTTTACATGGATTGGTCGCTCCTCCTTCCAAATATATATGGGTTACTCGCTTTTCATTTAATCTTGAATGGGCTACTCGCTCCTCCAGTTTAAATTATACAAGTTGTTCGCTCTGATTCTGTACGGGATGTTCACTGCGTACTCCAAATTATCCAATTTGGACCTTTAACCATCTTTATTCTTCATGGGTTACTCGCCAATTATGGGATTAATCTATAAACATCAACAGTAATTTGATATCTTTTGTGAGCAAAATTACGAAGAATTGATATCAAATTATTTTTGTTGAAGTTGGCGATCAGATCTTGTAAAATGATAACGAGCGAACAACTTAACTGTTCGCGCCTTATCTTGTCCGTATGTGTGGAAGGCAAAATATTTTTGCCTCGATTTGCACACCTTATCTGAATTTCATTTTTTGAGAGGGAGAGGGGAGAGGGGGAGGGAGAGAGAGAGAGTCGTGTGAGAAGGCGAGTGACCCAACATGTAATTTCCAAATTATCATATAATAAAATAAAATAAAAAAGAGTCAAGAGAACAGAGGCTCCCAATTTACAGAAGAAAGAGCAGCAGTTGAAAAGTTGGTTAAAAGAGGAAAGAACTATCTTCAAAAAAAAAAAGAGATTTATACCTGTTATCTATTTCTGTGATCTACCAATTCAAAAGAATAAATAGAACCAGATGGAAAAATTAATTATCCATGCATTTAATAATAATGCTGAGATTACCATCACTAGAAACGATTGATGGAATGCATCTTCAGACAATCAGGTGAAGAATCCCAAGCACAGGCATGCGTTTCACCTGATGTTTGCACCTTCAGATTTGCATATACATTCTGGATATGGATTCTGGTAGAAGGATTCCTCCATTCGCAACCTTGCCCTGCCCCTGATTCCTGGAGGGGCACCTCCTCTTCTCCGAGGTCCACCAGTCCTGCAAATGCCACAATTTTGCCATTCAATCTCAGACCCTCAGATGCATATGCTAACCCAATAAATGAAGGTATATGACAAGAAGTTAGGGGTGCGGGGAAAGAAAACATTGTTAGGTCCTTGTACTTTCAACTCTGAATGTTTGGATCAGCTCCCTGTAATTTCATCTTATATGAGGACAGGACAGTTACAAAGAGGGGTAATTTTTGAGTTTTATTACAAAGAGGGGTAAATGTGCAATTTTTATAATATTTGCACTCATTTTGAGTATGCTTTTGAGTGTGCATATTTTATAATTTTTGCACACTTACCCTCTTTGCAATTTAATAGAAAAGTATGCCCCTCTTTGTCTTTTTCCCTATGAGGACCATATTTTACCCAATAAAAGTGAAAGTTCACAAAATAAGGACCTAACTTGAACAACTACAGGACCCAATCCCGAAAAGAAGGAAAGTATAAGGACCCATTGTTTGCAATTGATAATATGGAAATGTAATTGGAACTTCTTTCTGAAAGTTCTAGTTATGATTATTTCATCTCCTCAGGAGGCGTTTGGTTTCCTAGATAGGATAGATTGGGTAGGATAGAATTTCAATGGATTGTATTGATTGCAATCCTAATTTAAAATAGTATGAGTTTGGTATTTATGGTTGTTTTTTAAAAATTAATCCGATGTAATAGTTGGGATCAAGTTATCCATTTTTTGTAGGATTATGTTGAATTCAAATATCGGGCCAGGATTTAAACCTGAGCTCAAATCCTAGAAACCAAACACAATTTTATTTAGGAATAGGAACTTAATCCACCACAATCCATGAAACAGAACACCCCCTAAAACAATATTGGGTTAACGAAGGACAGATTATATAAACGGCATAGGAGAATGAAATAATGTGATTATGCAAAATATGTGACCAACACCTTGGCAAAAGAATCCGTCATTTTCACTTCACCAAATATCTTCCCAATAGCTAAATGTTTTTTAAGGGTTGTGCAATTATAGTTTTTCAAGTTTTAAGATTGTTTTAAGAAATGAGATCTTGTGCCACACAACATTTCACAAGTAAATGAGATTAGTCATAAACGTATGGTGACAACTTTGATTGATTCAGTTGAATTCTCACTTTCACTATACTAGGATGTGATATATTAACAATAATATCAATCATGTTTTTTTCAAGTACCAAATTTGACATATTATGACTTATCATATTTAAGAGATAATAGTAAGTGTAGCTCATGCTAGCAGAAATGAAGTTACATACCACAAGGATCAAACATGAGATTTAGGAAACTGAACAGCACAATATGCACACCTGTTTTTATGCAACTGCTTCACAAGGCGGGGCAAAGATGACTCTTCAAGCAGTCCAGCTTCCAATTTATCAAATAATTGAACTAGGCCTTTCCTGCATATTACCTTTGTAAATGAAAGTCCCTCAAATATGGTGTCATTAAAATTACGGATTTGAGTTATAGTTTAAAAAAAAAAGGGAAGATTTTGTGGAGGATTATTGTTTCAGTTGTATCTTGGTCCATTTGGTTAGAAAGGAATAACAGAATTTTTTATAATACTGAATCAATTGATGATTTGTGGGACAGAATTAAATATAAAGTAGCTTTATGGTCTTTGAGTCATAAGATCTTCAAGGGTTTGTCATTGACAGATGCAGTTAGGAATTGGTGTATTGCTTTGTATTTGATTTGTGTATTATTGCTAGGGATTTCTCATCCCTGTTATTGCAATAAAAATTTCAGTTTCTCATCAAAATATATGTCCACACAGTTTTAAAAGGATTTTGGATGGTAACATATAGTAATTATTCATTACATTTGCAGTTACGATGATTCTGCACTTCATAGATTTGAAGATTCATGTTAACAGAGACTCCCAAATCCAAACTAACAATATGAATATATGCATCATTTCATGTTACAACCGTGTACCAATCATCTTATAATCACTCTGGCCTAGCATACATCATGAAACCTAATTAGCAACCTGAAGCTCAAGACACTAAAGTATTCACATTAAGATACCCTTTTCGTATTAACATAATTAAGGCCAGCGTAACGGATTACTGGCTACAGAAAGTGGCACTACTTCACTCATGGCATATGAGGAACAATATTGCATATATTTTTTTCACAAGTTACCAGTGTTTACGTAAGAATCAACTCTTTTAGATGTCCAAAAAGGGAATTATAAAGAAAATGTGGAGAAGTTCAACATTTGCTCAATGCTTTTATTGGATATTATTTCATTGGAAACGGGAGAACACGTAACAATTATATTACAGTTTGATTTGTGCCTTCAGCTCCACAAAATTTATGTTTGGCCGTGGTTTTAAAAGGCGAACCTCAAGGTACTTGAGGCTGTACGGTATGCACCATTTTGAGTTTCTTCAGGCACAGATTCACAGGCACGCACCTTTCATTCCTCTTGGTAAATACATTTTCACAGAAACTTTTGCATGTTTGGGGGTCATTTTTTAAACAGATGCTGACACTTTGCTCCTATCCTCATACACATTTTTTAAACGTTGTTAAGGGCTGGAATAAAACATTTAAACTAGGTTAAACATGTAGGGTTTTGGAAGAAAAGCAAACCAAGTTCACTTGACTTGGATTGTGGTTGATGATGCTCTAGGATTTAATGAGCCTGCATATGAAACTAGAAGGAAGAAATCATCAATGAGTGTAGGTAGCTCAAGTGCTAAGCCACCTAGAGGTAAAGACAAACAAGTGGACATGGGAAAGAGTATAAACGACTCATACTTTAGACTTAGAAATGCTCTTGGATTTGATGCTCCCGCATATCAAAGTATAGGGAAGAAATCATCAACGAGTGTAGGTAGCTCAAGTGCTAAGCCACCTAAAGGTAAAGGCAAACAAGTGGACAAGGGAAAGAGTATAAAAGACTCTTACACTTAGAGATGAAGATGAAGATGAATTTGAGGAAGATAAGAGAAAGAATAATACCTTTATGATTAAGAGCAATTTGGTGATGATGAGGACTTTGTTTTGGGGTCGATTAGACTAATATGAAAATCTAAGCTGATGTTTTTTTAACATTTAATAGTTTTTTTGTGATAATGTAGCCTAACTTCATTAGTTTAGCATTAAATTTATGTTTGCGTTATATATTTATTGATATTTTGGTGATATCATGTGGTTTTATATGGTATAAACTTTATTTTTAAAGGCCACAACATATGTGAAATATGTTATAGCCTTGTAGGAATATAAATGATGTTTAGGGGAAAAAATAGGACAAGAGGTGCGCCGAAGGACGCCTAGGGAGAGGGCCTCATGTTGCGCCTTTATGTGCCCTGCGCCTTTCAAAACTATGGTTTGGCAGCATATCCTCAATATATAAAGGAAATGTCTTGAAATAGCAACTAATATAATATTGTTTGCAGCCACAGGTACCTGTCAGGAGTGATCGTTTTTCGGTGCCCCAAGAATCGACGATGACCTTCAACAGCTCTTGCCATGTTACCCGAATGAGATGGAATGAAAATATCACTTTCTACAGAGACTACATAATCTAGGGCTGCAGTTTGTGACGCATGATTGGAAAAACTCTTCAGTTCTTCAGGGGTTGCAAGCATTTCCTGTCATGAATAAGAAACTTAGCTTCGTTGCCGTGCAATACTCACTAATTAATTATTCTTTAGAAGTTATGAGTGCCAAAATAACAAAATGTCAACTCAACTAACTTTGAAAACTACATTCGGAAAGCGTGATGTGAACTCTGAAAGGTGTACATCACCACCATAAATCTCGCCAGCAGCAATATATATCAATGTGGATGATGGGAAACCAAGAGCTTTAAGAAATAGTCCAACCTCCTTGGGAGTTAAAGGGCAGAGACCACTAACTCTTTGTTCTTTTGAATCAATATTCTTAACTTTCCAATGGCTCGTTCTATCCCTAATGAGGACAAATAAAACAAAGAGCATCATAAGCAAAGGTGAAGAGTGAAGTTAAGGATGAAGATATAGGTGAATAATTCCAATTAAATGCTCTTAATACAAATTGCCTTTCACCAGGACCACATTGATTTCCAGGAAAAAGCATAGCAAAAGATTCAATCAGTTATTTAGCAAGCAAAAACAAACTTCAATGAATAAACATCTGCTTCTACCTCAAAATGATTTATAAAAATGTTTAGCATAAATGTGTCATAGATAAATAAGATCAAGTTACAGGAATTTAAAATCCTATGAACTCCTAAAGGATAGTGCTATAACCAAGATCCATCTCCCATGCACATAAGCAGTCGAACAATCAGAATGAAGATAAATTCCTTATTTTCATTACGACCAAGCTGTAAACAGGTATCGACTAAGAGAGGTCAAGATGGTTGCTCAACAGTTAGAAAGTAAAACTGAAGGACAAAACAACCAGGTCCATAGCTTAGCTCAGGGGATAGTTTTATGCAGCAGACATACAAAAAGATAGTAAAAGATGAATGTTGGTCGTGATGTCAACTTTTAAAGATAAAATGGTCTACCTTGTGCAAATATGTGGAACTAGGATATGGGAAATACATTTAATGCATTAAATTAATTTTTATACCTTCACTCAGAAAATTACATACAGTACTTGAATTTTCGGGTATATTTTCTATGCATTTTGAAGATGCCAACTGGTGTACTCTTCAATCAAAAAACCAATACAATTGCCTATATCATATGAACATAATTTGTTAACTTTTTTACTGAAAGATACGTTGATGGAGATCCAGAGAGACCAATATCTACAAGGTATTAGGTCTTTGAGCTACACGCCAAGGAGCAGATGTAATGATAATACTTTATTTTTAACTTACAACTTGCTGCATTACTTCAGGGGCTGAAATATCCATGTACAGTTGGTCCTAGAAATCGTTCTACAATTGGCATGTAAAATGCCTCAGACAAGATTATTAGTTAAATTTAATTGATCCTAGAAGATAGCCAGAAAGAACTCCAGATCACCAGCTTCCAGTTAGATAGATATCATGGTCACCTTTGGCTTAACGCATATGATACATTGTCAAGCTAGAGAAGACATTTATGGCTTAACGTATATGATTGATTGTCAAGCTAGAGAAGACATTTAGTAGCTCTATGTCTTTCAAAGAACGTTAACAAGCAGGAATCATATTTAGTTAGTGTAAAGTTCCAGCCATGTAAACATGCATATTGAGTTAAAATCTTTCACCTCATTATTTTGAGCTCCCCTGATTCTGCATCAGTAAGACCATAAGTACATCCAGTAAAAGACAGCATATCTTTCTCATATCTTAGATGAAGAGCAATGTATCTTTCTGCACGTGACCGCAGCCGCTCCACTAGCTTCTGTGGTGTCACTGTCATTTACTCTCAGAACCTAATATATAGTGAATCCCCATGGGAGACCTCTTAAATGCATAAGCAGAATTACAAAAACTCGGTGGACAAAGATATATTGCTCTGCTTTAGAATCTTTATTGGCTATCCAGCAGGCCAACAACAAATTTTGATAGTCCTCGAATAACTAGTGGAAGTGCTGATAGAGTCGCTTAAAATCATGCATTAACTCATTACAACAAGTAGACCCTTGTGGAGCCCATATAGGTCAGCATGAAAGCCAAGATTGTGGTTCATACCTTTCCCATACTCTCGATGGAAGGAGAAAAGCGAAGTGCATGATACAAAGCACGGCACCTCAATCTCTGAATGTCAAGAGGCAGATCATTGTTCGCAAGTCTAGAATCAGATTTTGCAACATGAATTACCTGCAGAAAAGAAGCAATAAGTAAACTGGTTCAACAGAGCAGTTAAAGTCGCATCACCCACTACAAAAATTTTAAAAACAAGAAATGAAAATTATACTATGGCTTCTTTGAGATACACTTCTGATAGGTTAAGGACTTTGAGATTTTCCTAATCAGTGAGTAGCATTATTTTAACTATTGAACCCAGTATAATTTCTTATTTGTACACAGGATGATTTACTGCAGGAAATGCTCTCAATTATCCATTTGATAGCTCAATTCCTAAGGTTGCTCAACAGTTTCTTCCATCAAAAAGGAAAAAAAAAAAAAAACAATAAACAAAAATATTTATTTAGAATAGAAGTTCACATTGGACAATACATAGTTGAATGTTTAAGAACCCATGGCTGATGGCTTAACATTGCTATGTAGTGAAGCATAAACCAGTTTTTGCTTGTACACATTTGCAGTGTGCTGGCTTGGGTGATAATTATATCGGTAAGGTTGGTTGCTCAAGCAAGGGTATATTGTGGTCTTTTCTTGTGTAGTTTCTCAATAAAACTATGAAGGCCATTGTTAATATTGTTTGTGATTGAATTTCAGTTCAAATTTGCAACAGAAAGATCAATTTTCATGGCTTATATAATGACGTTTATGTAAGTTCACTGAGTAGAGACTATAATTAGTCAAATACCCATACACTTTAGCTAATGTCACCCATTTTGTGATATTTTGATTTATTTGAGTAATCTTCAGAATCTTCAAAAACTCTCTTAATTCATTGTCTTGGAATCATTGTTTCATTAAAAATTTTATTACTCAGTTCCCAAATAAACAGCATATCACCAGAGACACCAGTCATTTTGATCCCACAAACATAAAAGCCACATACAGTAGTTGTCAAAGGTATGGATATCAGTATAAATGCCCTCAAGCGAAGAGGTAAAGAAGGTATACATATAACTTGCCTGATATTCCTTCCATAATGTAGTCATTTCCTCATAGTAGCCCACACCAGACCAAGAGGTGAAGTGTTTCCTGGCTCGAGGTAGAGATTCTATTTCTTTAGGAACCTCCTTCAATATCCTTACATCTTCTTGTAAAGATTTGATGAAATGAAGTTCATCAAATATATTAGAGAATGTGCTGTACATTAGCCCATGAACAATGAGTCAAAGTTACAACAAAGTCGAAGAACATAATATTTATTGCGTCAAAGTCAGAGAACATAAAATTTTGTCATTCCCAATTCCCTTCCCAACATAACCATACACAATTTACATTCCCAAAATAATTTCCTATACAACACATGCATGAGATTGGAGTGTTATGTTGCAGTGTGCCGTGAGTATGCTTGTCAAGGGTCCATCATCCCTTTGTACTAATTTTTTCTTTAGCTAATACAAAGTACTCCCTGTATCTCACACCTGTAAACTGGAAAACCCTCTATAAATTTCACCCTCACAATATCCTCAATTTACATAAAAATTGTCATTACTTTTGGGTCCAAACTTGCAAATAATCCAACTCATTTCTTTACTTTATACATAAAGGTTTATCAAATTACCCCTCAAATCCCTACTCCATACTCCATTTTCTTATTTTGTGTACGCTTTCAAATATGAAAGAAATCTTGGGGACGGAGGGAGCATCTATTTCTTATCAAAAAAATATCCACAGACGTCATAGTTTTGAAAGGCGCGCCTCAGGCGCAAGGCGCTTGAGGCTGTAAGGCATGTGCTTTCTGGAGGTTTTTGAGGCTAGATTCAAAGGCGCGCTCTTTTGCGTCTTTCGGCCTCTGGTGAGGCGACCAAGGAACACCTCTTGGTCAAAACATTTTCCAGAGCAACTTTTGCACATTTCTGCATCAGATATTTAGAAATTACTAACACTTCAACTCCTTCTATTCTTCTACAACACGTATCTTTAAAGTTGTTAAGGTCTGAATTAAAACATTTAAACTAGGTTGAACAAATAACTAGGGTTATATAAGAAAAAGCAAGCCAAGTTCGTTTGACTTGTGGTTGGTGATTCTCTTGGGGCTGATGAACCTCCATATCGAACTAGAAGGAAGAAATCATCATCTTCAATTGGTAAGCCACCTAAAGGTAAAGACAAACAAGTGGACAAGGGAAAAAATATAAAAGACTCATCTTTTAGACAGAGATGAAAATGAAGATAAAGGTCAATTTGAGGAAGAAGAACACATTGATGGAGAGAAACGAGCAATCTGGTGATGATGAGGACTTTGATTTGGATGAGAGTGTGGATTAGTCAACTACACCAATGAAATCTTAACTTGTTTATTTTTTATTTTAACAGTTTCTGTGTGATAGTGAAGTCTAACTTCACAATTTTAGTAAGTTTCCATTATGTTCTAATGTTTATTTATATATTGAATTTATTTGGTAGTATTATGTGTTACTAAACTTTATTGTTGTAGGTCAGTATGTGTATAATATGTTATAACCTTATAAGCATACAAAATAATGTTTAGGGCAAAAACAGGACAAGAGGTGCGCCTAAGGCGCGCCTCTTGCACCTCGGGCATTAGGACCCCTCTTGCGCCTTTCAAAACTATGGACATCGATAAACCTTAATCTCCCAAAGTTTCCCCCAAAACTACAACAGCATAACTTGACACTTCCTAAATGTTTGGGGGCATGCAAACAATTACAATAGAAATCATCACATATGCTATGAATATAGGCATATTCTATATTGCACTTGAGGTATGAGCTATTTACCAAAAAATAATTTGCAACTTACTACCCTTGTGCATTAGATTGTAACTCTGTAAGCTCAATTACTGACAGAATCTATAAATATTAAACCAAGAGTTTCCCAACATAGAAGGTTTTCAAATTTCTCGCCAAATCACATCCCCAAAAATTGATTTTTTTTTAAAAATAATAATAATAGGTTGAGTGTGACTGCAGGCACGTGCTTCATGCACCTGGCAAGCGTCAGAAAATGTGTCTGCTTTTTATTACATATCATTCTCCACCTGAGTTTCTAAACTTAATAACATGTTCATTTCAAGTCCATTTTCAACGCATAATATCATATAAGTTAAGATCTATTGTGATTATTAATTTGACCTCCATATAGGATAAATATGAAATTTTGTGATTTGAGGTGTTTATTACTGAATTTGAATGTGCATATGTATTATTGATCTTTAGATCCGTCTCAAAAACCATCTAACCGTTCTCACATAAATTATCAGTATACTGACTGTGCATCATACTAGAAGGAAATTTCTAGTTCATAAACCAACTCAAACTTCAAAAGTTATCTACATTATCTTATCATTTGTTTTGTAATTTCAAAACCAACACAGATTTTTTCATAAATAGATGAAATCTCATGTAAGTATTTGTGATTTACTATAGCAGTTAACACACATGTTAACAGATATATAACATCACAATATTGGCAACACAGGGGGGAAAACAGAAAACTGTAATAAGAATAACCTAGTATCCTGCCAGAATGAACTCTTGTCTAATTGAGGAATCACCAGTGTTGCGTTCATTATTCGTGCCACAGCCACCATATCAGCTATCTAGAAGTAAGAACAAATTTCATATAGTTAGTGTGCATTATAATGAATTTAAACTCTGCAATCAGAAGCAAATTATAAGTTATATTCATCAATTTACAAGCCTAATGCAAGTAATATTCAGCATAGAAATTATCAGCATGTCCTTTCATAAGAATGAAATTGAAATTTCTAAATTTTTGGTTTGCTATCTTCCTACGTATGTGGCCCAAAAATGCCAACCTAAATGGCAACAAATACCGTTGTCTTCATTCATCTGATTGTCTAAATGTCAGTTTGACTAGTTTGCTTGGATGATACAGATTAGCATTCCATTCAATACTTTAAATGAACATCAAATAATTACAGCCAATGTGCAAAAAAGTACATGAATGACTTTAGAGATCTCGGAAGAAAACAAAATTTATTCATCAAATAATGTCCACTAGCTTGATGTTTATTGTAAACGACGAACAAGAGAAGTAGATAAAAGAATTCCTTACACCAGTGCGCATTTGATTTAATCCTCCATTACTTTTTACTGTCATATAGCGATCCCAGGCTGGCACAGCTGATATGTAAAATGCAGTCCAATGTTAAATAGTCATGAACAGGAAGCAAGTGAGAGGTAAAGATGAAACAGGCGCAAGCAAACCTAGTTCATGGCTGAGTGTTAACAGAGTCAAGAAAAATTACCTTTATATTTACTGGTTGGCTTAATACATTGACGTAAACCATGACTAGAAGGAGCTTGCCAAAGCATATCATCTAATAACTGCAGAATATGACCAAATAACATCATCAGGCAACTGCACTTATAATTGTGAAAATTTTCACGTTATACTGTTATTCCTAATTTTGGGATCAAGCTTGGTTATGTCGAGCATTCAAGCATTTATAGCATAAGATTGTAAAACGAGCATCAAACAGATTGGATACACTAGTCTTCGTCATTGAATTAAGAATTGTCAGTGGATTAATCAAAAAAACTTCCAGCTTAACAGATCGTTGATTCTATAATACTTCTATACACAACATTCCCAGGCAATCTGCTATATTTGTTCATCTTTTTTTCTCATCGTTAAGTTGACTAGGATCAGCCATCCCCACGGGGGTCAAAATTCCATATCACAAATGACTCAATTAGATCACTAAAAATTGTCAATTACAAATTTATAACAGTTACTACTGGAAAGTAAATTCCAATGAATTTAAATGGACAGAAAACAAAACATCCATGGATTATGAATTCATATCGTCAATTATCATAAAAGAGAGAAAGAATATTGGTCAAATTCAAACAAAATTAAAATATAAATAAATTCCAATCATAAATGAGAATAGGAATAGGGTGAAAAGCCTGACGAACCAGGTTAGGTTTGGAGTCCTCAACTCTGAAAAGAGGCGTCTTACTTTCATCGTCCAACACATCTTTGCTGTAGAGTATGAAAGTAAAGATGGAGAGAGCGAAAATAAGGATCACATACAGAGTAACTGAGAAGAAGGATGATTTTCTATTCCTGGTCTTGGATGTGTGATGATAGCCTCTATGATCAACCATTATCTTCATTCATCAGTGTTCATCTCCAATTCATCCCCTTCGGAAACTTCAGTCTTCAGCGTGGGAGATCTGAGGTCAGCTCTTCGTTCGATTTATTTATCAGCTGAAATATAGTTCTCTTTACTTTTTAATCCCAGTGTATCGCTCTATGGCAAACACTTGCATACAAATTACTATTGTAAAATTTTTTAAAGAGAAAAATATAAATTGGTTCAACAAATTCCCACAAATTACAAAATGATTTATGTGAAAAAAAAAAAAATACTTCTGTACAAATACAAAAAATACTTTTGTGCAAATTTTTATAAACTAATTTATAAATATAGTAATTTTTTTGAACCTATATAAATTATCCTTTTTTTTTAATGTATAAAAAAATAAACAAAGCACACTCACAGTCCGTCAGTTAATTTCCTCACTAAATGATAATTCCCCACACTCCATACATGTCTCTTAAGCTCTCAGGCCAAGCCCCATGCCATTAAAAAAAAATTAAATTTTATTTTAATTTTTTAATTATTGTGTTAATTAAAAAATATACTCCCTCCGTCTCAGAGCAATTTGCAAGGGAGGAGGGGCACACAAATTAAGAAGAAAGTGTAATAAATTAAAAAAAAAATAGTGTTTTGAGGGTTAATTTGGTAAAAATTTATGTAAAAATTGAAAAAGTTAGTTGGATGGAGGGTAATGTGGGCCAAAAAGTGAAAAAGTAATGACATTTTATGTAAATATGTAGATATTGTGAGGGTAAAGTTTATAAAATGATTTCCTTTTTTGGGTTTGCAAGTTCCTTTGGGACGTCCCGAAAAGAAAAACTTGCAAGTTCCTCTGGGATAGAGGGAGTACATTTAATATTATGTTACAAATAAATATTTATACATATAATAATATACATTTAATCTTATAGTAACACATATTTAATCTTATAGTAACACATTTGTCTCCCAATTTGTGTTACAATATGAACAAATATGTATTATTTTAAGGATAAAATATATTTTTTATGAGAATAAATATGTGTTTCTTAATTTATTCATCATCCATTTAAATGTAGGTATACTATTTCATGTAATACATATGTTATTATATAAAAAAATTAATTATTTCTATAAAAATAAATAAATATTTGTTCTTATAGTAACACACATTTTGCTCTACCATTATGTGAAAAATTATTTATTCTATAAAAACAAATGAATATATGTAAAATAACAACATTTTATAAGATAGTAACACAATTTTGCTCTAATAGTAACACACATTTGTCTCTCAGTTTGTGTTACTATATGAGCAAATGTGTTGTTACTATATGGGCAAAATATATTTTTATGAGAATAAATATATGTTTCTTAATTTATTTATGATTCATTTAAATGTAGGTATGTTGTTTCGTGTAATACATATGTTATTATATGAAAAAAAATTAAGTAAATATTTGTGAATAATCAATATTTGTTTTTATAGTAACACACATTTTGCTCTTGCATTATGTGAAAAATTATTTATTCTATAAAAATAAATGAATATATGTAAAATAACAACATTAGTAACGCACTTTTGCTCTAACAGTAACACACATTTGTCTCTCAATTTGTATTACTATATGAGCAAATGTGTGTTACTATATTGGCAAAATATATTTTTATGAGAATAAATATATGTTTCTTAATTTATTTATGATTCATTTAAATGGGAATACTGTTTCATGTAATACATATGTTATTATATGAAAAAAAATTATTTCTATAAAAATAAGTATATATTTGTGAATAATCAATATTTGTTCTTATAGTAACATACATTTTGCTCTTACATTATGTTAAAAATTATTTATTCTATAAAAATAAATGAATATATGTAAAAATAACAATATTTTATAAGATAATAACACATATTTAATCTAATAGTAACACATATTTGCTCTCCAATTTGTGTTACTATATGGGCAAATGTGTGTTACTGTAAGGAAAAAATATATTTTTTATAAGAATAAATATGAAAAAATATTTATTTTGTACAAATAAATAAATATATATAAAATAACAATATTTAATTTGGAAAGTAATATACATTTTTCTTTATATGTAATTTGTCTATATAATAACACAAATTAAGAGCAAAATTTTAAATTTATTACATAATTTTTTTTAAATCCTCAACAATAAAAAAAAAAAAATCAATGTAACAACCCCAATTTGCATGCATGGGATGCTTGTTACCTGGGCAGGGAGGAAGTATACATTATCCACATGTATTGGAATATTGGGCGAGCACGCGTACTGGAGTTGGGGGTGGGCGCGCATGAGTAATTTTTTATTTTAGTTTATTTTTTGAAATTTTTACGATAGAAATTTTTATATAAGTTTTGTGATACAATATTTAACCAAATCCAACCCGTAAAATATATCTAAAAAAAATTTGCTGATCCTTAACGGGTCAAACTGGGTTTAAAAAAAATTTCAAGGAAAATTCTCGACAGTCTCAGAATGTATACTACGTGAACAAATGTAAGATATTGTAAGGCAAAATGTATGTTATTACATCTTAAAAAATTTATTGTTTGTACTTTTAAAGTAACTATAAGGATCATATATAGGGTGATTTGTTGTGGGGTGCATTTTGTATAGTGTCTTTACTATCAAAGCAAAAGGAAAAAATTATTTACTATCAAGATACAAAAGTACAATATTTGTTCCACATATACCCCTATGTTGAAAAGGTTGGTTAACCCAACTGACAAAAAGCCTCCTGCTGCATAACATCACGTTAATCATTTGCTCATGTTCCTAACGTTTAACTCTCGTTGACAAAAGTTATATTCATTGTTAGACGAAACTAAGACGGTGATTTCTAAAAAAAGGTTTTTCATCCAGGAGTGAAATCTGGTGTTAAATACCAAAATTTTTAATTGTCTACATCTATTATAAATAGAAGTGAGCTGGTAGAAGGCTTTGGGGTGTATTGTGTTTTAATTGGGGAAATTTTTGGATTTTGATTTTATATCTTCAATTCATTTTTTTAATTTTTTTGGTAGGGTTTCGAGTTGATTAAACGAAAATGGCGAAGATAACGAATAAGACGAGGAGGGAGCCGAGATAGGGGTTAAGAAAGGGGAATACTAGGGGTCTTAGCATGAAGAACAAGGATATGCGAAGAAGAGGTAAGTAATGATAATTTCGAATTGATGACGTCTCACTTGTCTAGTGAAACTGGGTGGATTTTAAAATTCATGAATGTTTTTATATACATGCACAGTGTTTGTGTGAACATAAAAAGTTAAGTTCAAAATAAAAGTTCAAACTCATTTCATAAAGTTCAAGTATGTAGATAAGAAGTTCTAAATCATAAGGGTAAAAACTATATGAACGATGGGTGTTATTTTTGGAGATAATTCATGACTTGTTGGATATTCTGGGTGTAACCAGAAACTTATGAGTGGGTTGAGTTTCATAGACTTTCTGGAATGTGAAATAAAGTAAGTTCAAAATCATATGTCTTGTATGTTAAAAAGGTTTATTAACTACAATTACAAGAAGATCTCTGTCTGAATTGGTTATGTTTCATAAATTAATTAATAGGATTTCCTTGTTTTTTATTTGCCTTAGGGAAACGGAAGTTGTCAGACTACACATGCAATTCAAATTCAGGTATATATTTAGCATCATTTGAAGATTGGCTTAAAAAATCATAATAAAAGACTTTTAAAAATTGGTGGCAATTATAGAGATACATATGAGAGCTCGCCTCAAGAGCATCGCAAGCGCGGGAAATGCAGAAGGCGGGAATATGTCTCTGATACATGCAGCGACGATATTATTCAAGCTAACTAGTGCAATAATCCTATTAAAAACTAGATTGTTTTCCAAATGTAAAATGGTGATGAGTTATATGATTGATTATTAATTTGTTAGCAGAAAGTAGCGAACAACACTGTCGTCTAGCAGCTAAGAAAGGGCGGAGAAAGGATTATCATTCAGAGTCATTTTCAAAAGGTTTTTTTTTTCTTTTTTTTGTGTGTTCTTTTTAATCAGTTATATATATATATGGTCCTATCAGTGCTTTGTTAACTATTTGAGGACTGGTTATATGCAGAAGATATGCACGAGTGGTGTGATCAGTGTACTTGTAAGAAAATGGGATGTAGCATGGGACTGTGTTCATACAACTAAAAGGGATGGTAATAGATATAAAATATATAAACCTTTCAAATTCAAATGATTTTTTTACCTATTTTTAGGGTTTATCATGTCTTAAGCTAATAATTATCATTGAAATATATAGGTGAACGAATGGTGCAAGATGTAAAGCCGCGTAATCCATTTCGTAAGATGTTTACAGAAACCTGATAGAAAAAAGCATTTCAGCAACTTTGCACAATTAGGTTTTATTTTTAAGTATTATTAACTAAAGGAAACTTAATGATAACATTGTAGGACATGTAGTTATCAAACCAAACACAACGTATTATAGGAGCAACTTGAAAAGTTCAGTGAAAGAGTTGAAAAGGGTCGCATTCAAAAAAGTACATATTGAACGGCTGAGAGGAAGTCCATTCTGGTTGCTTATAGATGCATTGTTGAAGTCTGATCATGAAAACTAGAAGAGCAAGTGTAACAAGGCTGAAGGCGATATACATGACATATTAGGAACTTTTGACGTTTATAAGGAGTGTTTTCTTATTGGTGGGAATGAGCTTTAGGTAAGCAGCTTGGACGTGCAACTTGTGTTTGGTATTTTCGGCGGAACAGTTTCAATACCAGTTACAGAAAAGCAGTATGTCATGCCACCATAGATTGATCGTTGCTTTGCAGCAGAAATGAGGGGAAGGAAAGGACAATTCTTCTTGTATAAGCATTTTATATATGAAAAGTTGAGTTGAGTGGTGACTTAAGTGTTGGCAACGTTGTACGTTTGACACACTGCTATCTCTTAGTGTCTTTGTTGGCCCTATGAAAGAACGGATCAATGTCATTCCATCTAACAGTATATTTGGAAAATCTGACCACGATATGTTATTATAATTGGAGTAAGTACATTTCTGATTACCTACTCTCACAGGTGAGGTCGTGCAATAATCTAATAATTGGGGGTTGTGCAGTGATTCTTCCGGTACGTATGAATATAGACTTAATACATGAAAATATATAGATTTGTAGTTATATACTGACATTCAATTTTTATTTTTTTTTGCAGTACTGGTTGTGTGAGCATACTTGTTTGGTTGGACCATCAAACATTGAAGCTTTCCCACGTTTCTTACGGTGGGATTTGAAACTGTTGAACATCACCTTGGGGAAAGTTAACTTGGTTAGATTGCGGAAATATAGTGTAAGTTGTCTTAATAATAGTTATAACTTTTACATGAAATCTTTAATTAAGAATATGTCATAAAAACCTATAATTCTCATAAAAACATTTTGTAGGTAATAATGAAACCTATGGAACCAAACAATGCTGAAAAAACCTTGCTTCAGTTTAATGAATATTGTGGCGTTAGTTGTGATGGTGCTGGTACAAGTGCAGGAATAGGTGTTAAAAATCTACACCAAGTGAAAAAACATCGATGTATGAGGAGTTATATGATATTCCAGTAAATATCAGCGAGCTTATTCGTCATATAACAAATAGCGCTACAAAGAGTGGTTGTGAGGATCACACTAAAAGTCCCATCAAGGAATGTGTTGTTAATACAGAGTGTTAAGCGAAGACGCCTAAAAACAGTGATGGAAGGATTGGGGGTGCAGAACATATGATGGGTTGTATTGACTCAGACCATGGATTGGACGCACCGAGCTTTAGTTTTGACTTAACGGGTCAGGAGAATAAAGATGAACATAGTTGTGAGGGTAATCAGTTGAACACTGAAAAAGCCAAGCTGATAAAGGAAAATAAGAGCTTGTTAAGTCAATTAGATGAAAGCTAAAAAATGGTACTACACAAGGATGCAGAAATTGAGGCTTTGAATAAATGTTTAATGGATGCTGATAGTAAGATGGGCAATGAACGGAAGGGAATGGAGTCCACAATTGAGAGTTTGATCAAATCTGCACAAGTATTAAGGGATGAGCTTGAAGTTAGTAGAAAGCAGAGCTTAGTAAAGGATGCGGATATTGAGGTTTTAAGAAATGAGCTGGTAGTAGTTGGAGCAAAGATAGAGGAAGTCAAGAAGGGACTGGAGGCAGAGAATGAGAAGTTATTGTTGGAATTGAAAGAGCTGAAGGGGAAGGTGCATGAGCAAGTAGAATGTAATGAAAATGTTGGAAATATGGGTGCAAACACTGAATTGGTTGGGGGTTGCATGTCACAGGACACTATGCCAAAAATGACTTACAACAACAGGGAAAAGACAACGGGTTTGGAGTTATACAGTTGTTTTAAGTGTAAAGCCCGTTGTCTTAAGTATTACCGTTGTTAAAAGTTCAGGAAAGACGCCGAAAGACAACGGGTTTTATCCCCCGTTGTCTTTTCCCGTTGTCATTGTTTATTTTTTAAAATATTTTTATACAAAATAGAGGGGTATATAAAGAACAGTTAGAATTTTTTTCCATCTTCAATTTGCGAAATAGTTTGTTTCTCACTTGCTCAACCCTTTTCTCACTGAAATCCTTCTCTTCATCGCACTGGAAATCTCTCAGGCGCGTCACCCACAGGTTGTGTTTCTCAGGCGCATCACCCACAGGTCGTCGTCCTGCATACGGCCTGAATTTCTTGTTCGTCCGGCCTGAATTTGTCTTCTCCCCAAGTAAGCAAGCCCTAATTTCCCCTGCTATTGTCGATTGCCCTAATTTCGGTGAGAAGAGTTTCGGTGTAAAGTAGCTATTTGATATAGATGGGGTGATTCTTCACGGTGCGAAGCTACGCGACGCCTTCTCCACTGTTCGCCGGACTTCTCGCATCTCAACCCTCTGTCCTCGCCGATTCAAATCGGTCACCTACCAATCGAAATCCAGCCGCATCGCACCAATCCGCCATCGCGAAGGAGTTTCGCCGCCGAGTCCACACACTTACCTCGCCGTCGCAATCGAAGAACCAGAGAGCTTGCACAACCGCCGTGCCCTACTACCGATTGAACGCACTCAATCCGATTGGGAATTCACGTGTCGCACTGAGAACGCACTGAATCCGATTGGGCTGGCACAGGTATTAGTACATGTCCATTTTTCCGTCTTTGATGATTTTTTTTCCTGTTTTTACTGCTTTCACTACACCTTCATTGCCTTACTTTTTCTTTTTCATTCAGGAGGCTGTTGAAGTTTTTGCTCATTATCTATTCAGGTAATTGTTTGCTCCCTGTATCAGTACCGTAGTTTGGTTTTCTTGAAAGTTAATCTGTTGAACTTTGTGATATTAGAAATTGATTGTTTGAGATATTCGGGCCCTTCATAGAGATAAGAGGAGAGAGATTGGTGTTAGAAAAAATGTAGAATGATGAATGAGGTTGAGTTGATATATGAGGTTCAAATATAACATTTATTCTGAATTTGTAGGCAGGGCAGTGATACACCAGGTCTATTTAGATTCTTCTTTTGCAAGAATGGCACTTGGAAGATAATTATCAGTACTGAAAGACAAGGTGTCTTATGCATAGGTGTCGAGATATTTGCTTGTACTGTTGGGCAAAAGCCCAGCAATGCTAAGTATTATCTGGATGATACTGCTGATGTTGTGAGACTGCTTGGAGAACTTGCCAGCGCATCACACCCAAAACCTCGGTATAACGCCCAACTCCAGGTCTCATTTGATAGTGTCTTCAGTTAAAGGTAATGTAAGTTTTGTAAATTGATGTGCTTTGGATCTTCTAACAAGGAAAAATGGACATAAATACTAACTTAAGTTAAATAGGCTGTGGAAACAGAATTATGGCAGACTATTGGAACTTTAAAAGAAAACAAATGCATTTGGAAATCTAATTTTCTGTGGATCTGATTTATATTTTTGTTTATTTATTTGGATATCATACTCAATCAATCTCAACTTTAATATAATCTTAAGAACTACTAATCATGAAATTTTTCTTAATTAATTAGTTATTTTAATATTTCCTATGCTTGATAATCTGTAGTTTTAGCACACATGTATTGACACTTTATCATTTATAAGCTTTATTTTCTGTTATATGAACCAAGTTATGGCAGTAGCTATTCTATTAGCCTAGTGATTCACTAGATGAAATTTATTACCAGCTTTATGCCTTCATCTTGTTGGTAATATTGTAGTTAGATATATAGTACCAGCTTTATGCCTTCATCTTATTAACATCCAGCATCCACTCAATTTATGTAACTCTTCGTTATCATATATGACTTTTTTCCAAGGTTTTGAGGCTGCTGTGATGGCTGGAGCAAAGAAAGTAGCAGTCTTTAGAGCCTGCTATGTTTAATGTTTAATATAATGTAGCAGTAAGTATAATATTTTGTTTTAAGATAAAAAAAATTCATGATAAAGAATTGTGAGATCCTTCTTGTTGATAAATTCCTTGAACATTAAAATCTCTTTTGAGTCTGAAGAGGAGTGCAGAATTACTGGAAACCAATGGAAAAATAACCTTTGAGATGATTTTGTGAATCAATTATTTAATGGGGATATAATTGGGGATTAGTGGGGAAGCAATTAGATTATTAGCCTGTAAGAAAAAGTCTACTTATGATTGTATATTTTTTACAAATAGATACTTTTGTGTGTGTTGGACAAGTATTTGGAGAACTCCTTTATGCTTTGGAGAGCCAAAACTTAGGGAAGCTGAGTGAGTGTGCAAAGTAAGTGTAGCACTTGTTTACTTCAAATTGATGATTTTTTTTCTCATCATATCTAACACCCACTGCACTTACTACTATATTTATAGAGAGAGGAAGTGAGTGTTATTATTTCAATTTATAGCAATCTGAATAGTGATTGGTTAACCGTCTATTCCTTTGTTTATTGTGCCTTTTGAATTCAACTCTTACATCAAATGAATTTAATTTAGTGTACTCTGCACACAAATTTATTTTTAGTTTAGTATATGTGATCATTTATGTTGCTATACTTTAAAAAAAATTGCTTTGAATGAGCTTTATTCGAATTAGAGCATTATCCCATTATCTAACAATAGTGATGGAATTCGTAAAATTTGTGTTGTATCATGATCCTTCATATGTAGAAATCAAGCTCGGCTACAAAGAAACTTGATGTATCGTGCTGCAATTGCTGATTCACAACCTTAATGTCAAGCACCTTGTGCCTTATCTTAGTGATGATTCTTCTAGAGAAAAACTGCACTCACTTTCTTGGCAAAATACGACTGTTGCATGGACAAGTTCAGACCAAATGTTTAATTTAATTATTCAATATTTTTGGAAGTTTAGAATCCTATTTTAGCTCCACCATCTCTAGGTGTTAAAACAATCTGAGCAATTGAACTCCCAAATCTTCAAAATATTTCACTAGTCAATGCTACAATCGAGATTTCCAAAAATAAATTTAAGATATGCATTTTACAAGTGTTGTTGTGAAATTGTTGGGCTTTCCCAAGCCATTTCTGCAAGCAGACATTGTCCTTTGTAATTCAATGCTCTGTTTTTTTAGTTGACATTTTTGGTTGATTTGCAGGGAGAGTGAAGGTTCATGTTTACCTAGCTGCAGCAACAGGACGTTCATGTTCAGGTATTTTGACAGCTTCTTGGGCGCAAATATTTTAAATGGTTGTGTTGATTATGTGAGTCCCGACTATGAAATCTTTGGTTGCTAAACTCTGTTGTGTCTGCTCCTATAAGTTGTGGATTTATGAGCTATATTTGTGCTATGCTATTGATCCTGTGAGTAAATTATTCAAGTTCATACCTAGTTCTTCATGGTTATTTCAAGTTCTGTATTACACACTTTAGATTTCATATTGGCTTTCTGGATTTGGATAAGCTAGTTTACTTTATCTGGTAGGATGATGTAATACAACCTTTAAAAGTGAACGAGTGCCATAATAGGATATTGGAATGTGCAATGTTTGAAAACCTTGATGATCCAGCACCTAAGCTGATAATGGTCTACCTTGAGATTATCTGAAATGAACTCAAAGTTGTTACTTGAGACTTGATGTTTTATGTGATAAGTGACTCTGCAGTGTTCTTAAGTTGGGTTGGCTCTTTAATGTTAATTTACAGTGTCTCTTATCATTTCTAGTTTATGGAAAATGTTACTTCAACCATTTTTAGTTGTTAGTTTTACTTTATGATTCCATGATTTCATATGAACGTATCTGTGGTGGCTGTGGGAACTTTTGTTTTTCAAGGAAATCATTCTTTGACAATGGTTTATTGTTCTCTTTCCTTTATAGGCAAGTATATCATTTTTTTTATCAGGTGATGCTGAATTGCAACTGCAATGCACTTTCATCTGATATATATATTTCATGCAAATTATGAATCTCTGTCCTACGTAGTTGAGAAAAATGAAATTATAAATGATGTTCCTTTATTCACTTTAATCATGATTTCTTACTTTGATGATGTGTTGATTATTGGATGTGATGAACATGAGAAAAGTTCTTATCAGAAAGAGTTTTCAACATCTGTTGCCACTTCCAATGCATTAGCACAGTTGAAAGTAGAGAACCTCCAATTGCGAGAAAAGTACTTAGCCTACATGAATTTAGATTTCATCTTGAGCTGTTTTGATCATCACATCAAATAATTGCTATATTTCTTAATTCACATATTGAAAAGGAAAGAAGAAGGGATTCTTGGTGATTTGCTGCGTGACTTGCAGAAGGAAAAAGAAAGATCCAAATCTCTCGAAGATCAGGTAATATCTCAATATTATTTCCCTCGTGATTTGCTGTGTCCCTATCTATTTTTGCTGCTTTTTCTTAGCTGGGATTCAATTCTTGATTGTTTGAGTTATTTTGCTGATTGTTGTTTCGTGGATATGGTGGGAAATTTGTTTACTGAATCCTAGTTTTTTTCTGCCATATTTGTAAGGAAAAATTTAGATGATTATAATTGGGTACAAATTAAATCATTATAATTTTGATGGATGAAAGCTGTTGAATGCTCCCATGGCTTCCCATGCACCAAATGTAATCTCCTGCTCTTCCTGCACACAAATATATAATTAAGATTAATTAAAGGATTAATTGTTTTGAGAATCATGACACGCATATACGTTTATATATATATATATATATATATTTATTTATTTATTTATAACTTAATTGAATCACATATATCATCTAAAATTAAATTTCAAAATTTCACTTTCGAATGATAAATTATAATTAGATGGTTCACAATTGACCATTGTACATGTACGACCTTCACCTTCTCAATTGACCATTTCATGTGAGACGCTTCTTTGATACAAATCACTTGTCTTTATATTGCAGTTGTATACATGTGCTTTTAAATTTAGCTATAATTTGAATTGAAAACTGATATTTAAAAAATTACAGAGAACTGAAAACATAATAACAACCTGAGATCAAGAAAGATATAATTGAGTTTGATGAAAGATATACTTGAGTTTGATGGAGTTGTGGAAGCGGATTCGATGCAATTAGTGGTAAAGAATAGTTTTATGTTGATGATATTGTTATGTTTTGGTCTTTAGAATTTGTCTGATTATTGAGTTATGTTGTATATGTTTATATACGTCACAAGTGCTTTCTATGAAGGAGCTGATAGTTTTAGATTTTTGTATGATTGGTCTTACAAGAGAACATTTGAAAAACTGTTCAATCTGTGATTCCACATTCTCTTGTCTGCCTATAGAAAGATATATCTTAGACATTTATTAAAAGCTTTTACTATCTTGTGATTGAGTTGCGTGTGATCTATTTATGAATTTACAGCAAGTAATGGGCTTCCTGTGAAAAAGCATAGCTTTATGAATTTTACAGCAAATAATGTTCTTCTTGTTAAGTGTATAATTATTCATCATCAGTTGATTTTAACCATCCTTTACTCATTTTATTGTTTGTATGTTAACAGTTTCCACAGAAGAACTACTCTAGAAAAGAAATTGATGATGTGCTGGAAGAATGGACTATCTGTGTTTCTGAATACATGGTTACTAAAAGTGGTCAGAATTTGAAGTTGATCGATTGTTTTTTTATTATTTTGAACATGTTGAAGTTGGAAGATTAGCAACATGTTATTAAAATTGGAAGATTTGTCGATTGTCGTTCGAAACTATGTATGAATTAATGTGGTTTTTGAATTGTGGAGATATTTTATGATGATTACATTCCTATTGGTTCTTAATTTATGGCATGAAAAATATCTATATATAATATTAATAAGCTACGACAACAGAAATAAAAAAAGAGTAAAATATAGTTTTGACAACGGAATATATTTAAGACAACGGGTATACACCGTTGTCGTAAATACTTAAGACAACGGGTATAAAAAGAAAAAAATTACGGACAAAATGCATTGTCGTAGGTATTTATCACAACGGTTATAAAATTCTATAACAACGGTTATTCACCGTTGTTGTAAATACTTAAGACAACGGGTATAAAAGGTAAAAATTACGGACAAAACACGTTGTCGTACGTATTTACCACAACGGTTTTAAAATTCTATAACAACGGTTATACACCGTTGTTGTAAATACTTAAGACAACGGGTATAAAAGGTAAACACAACGGTAGTTATCAGTTGTCATATGCTTAAGACAACAGTTAATAAACAGTAAAGACAACGGGTATTCACCGTTGTCATAAATACTTAAGACAACGGTGAGAAACCCATTGTCAAAAGTCTGGACCTACCACAACGAGTCGATCCATAATGGTGGAAAAACACTTACGACAACGGGGAATCCCCGTTGTCGTAGCCCTTTTTTAGCATAGTGGGATGTTATAGATAATGATGAATGGGGTTCTATTACAACAGCGCAGATGAGGGAGATTGAGGTTATTGAGTAAGAGCAAACATCTAGTAGACGTGAGAAAGGAAAAGAGCCGAAGGAGAAAGAGTTGGAAGCAATTGAAGATAACTTTGGTCGTGAGGTAGTTCCATTTAATATTGAAGATGATGTAGCAGCTAGTACAACTGATAAAACACTTGACAATGTAGCTCCAATTGTTAGAAGACCAAGAACAAGAAACTATCCAAATCCGAACTCACTTGTAAGAAAAGTAAAACAACGTACATAAAATGATGATAGAAGGGCAGTTGTGTTGAGTCTAGATGAGAGGTTGATTCAGAACAGGGTATTTAAATAAAAAGGAATATTTGGGGTAGATTTCAGGTGGGACGAAACAAAGGGTGCAATTCAGCAGATGCCGAGTGAGATACGGGAAATGATAGCTCGCTTATGGGGTGAGCATGGTGAAATGTGCGTATAACATCATATATATATGTGTGTGTGTTTTCTGCATTAAAATAGTTGGACTCAAGTAGGGATGTAAACGAGCCGAGCCAAGCCGAATACTGTCAAGCTCGAGCTCGGTTCATTTGCTCGGTTATAGGCTCGAGTTCGGCTCGAGCTTGATTCAAACTCTAATAATTGAGCTCGAGCTCGGCTCGTGTGTAAAATTTTAAGCTCGCGAATAGCTCGAGCTCGGCTCGTGAAATATTCGTTAACTAAATAAACAAGTTAGCTCGAGCTCGGCTCGAAAAAAAGCTCGTTTGCTTAGTTCGAGCTCGGTTCGAAAAAAAGTTCATTTGCATATTTTGAGATCGGCTAAAAAAAAGCTCATTTTTATAGTTTGAGCTTGGCTCGAAAAAAGCTCGATTGCATAGTTCGAGCTCGGCTCGAAAAAAGCTCATTTGTATAGTTCGAGCTTGGCTCGAAAAAAAGCTCGTTTGCATAGTTCGAGCCTATTCACGAGCTTTCGAGCCAAATACCATAAAGCTCGAGCTCGGCTCGATAAAATAATTGAGCTCGAATTCAGGCTCGAGCTCGGCTCGTGAAATTTAACAAACAAACTCGAACGAATATTTTTCGAGCCGAGACCCGAATAGTTTGCGAACGGCTTGACTCATTTACATCCCTAGACTCAAGTAATTTATTTTTTATTATTTATCATATATTGGATGGTTTTCCTTTACATTTATATATTTTTTTCCCTAAGTGCAATCTGTTGGAAGTATGAGGGTGCTCTTGGAGATGTTACATTGAAGGACATACTGACGATACTGCATAATTAGAGAATCTCATCTCCAGTATGCCTGGTTTATATGTTTTAGTATAGTAACAATCTATACATTGTGAAATAATATGACCATAGTTTAATTGTTTTGAAAAAAAGGTTGTCGATGGATGGACGGACTTGCTGTTTAAAATGTATAAGGATAAAGACAGCGTCAGTGGGTGTGTTGTATTCGCTTCTTGTTGTTGGGTAAGTATTTTACAAATCAATCGAAAGATCGTGCAATATGAATTATAAAAAATGGTTTATAATTCGGTTGATGTTGTTGTGTCACTTAGGTTGGTATGATTATTTCATTCACAAACATATTTTGTACGAATTTGTGAATGATATGGGAAGTTATTCAGATGGTACGCTTGATGAATTGCTGGATAGACGAATAAGGGAGGTTGGCATGGATGATGTGCTACTGTTTCCACTGCTTACGAAAAGGGGTTGGATGTTGTTCTAGATATTCGGGTGATCACTGGATGATGTTGCGATTTGATCTGCAAAACTGTGATTTTTCAACTCACTTCGTCCACACAAGGGTTGGGACGTGCATTATGACTGTTCAATGACCGTGGTAATCAAAACTATGAATTTAATATATATTTTTCATTTTTATATGATATAGCCAATCAATTTATATAAATCAGATGAGAGAGATGTGCAATATAGCTGAAAATCAACTAAGTAGCTCTGCTAAAAACAATGTAGGTTGCATATGTTGAAGGGAAGCTCAGGGAGGTCTTTTTAATGAAAGCTCCTACACATCCATTTATGAAGTATGGAGCAAAGAAGCCATCAGTTTGTGTGTGTGTAGAACAGGAGTCTACGTCTGTAGATTGCGGTGTCATCATGTGTTACAACATTGAAAACACACTGCTCAATCGAACAAGCGATCGGTATCACTTTTCGCACAACACGTCTGTTGAGTACCGTGCAAGGATGGTAAGATGGTTCTTGGACTTTTTGAACATTGAAGACTCTGAATGAATTGGTGAACACTCTGATACAGGCGTGCTTCTGATATTTGTGAAAGTATTGAAGATGACGTGCTTCCGGATTTTTTATATATCAGTCTAATTTAACCTGACTTGTAATGATTTTTTATCCAAGATCTAAAAAACAATGGATATACTCCCTCCGTCCACGAAATTTATGCTCACATTTTTGCACGTGGTTTAATGCAATATGTCGGAAGGTATTATGGGATATTGTGAGGTCCGTTTTGAGTAAAGAAAGTATTTATGGAAAGTACATATGATATACTTTTCATAAATATTCTCTTTATTCAAAACGGACCTCACAATATTCCGTAATAGCCTCCGACATATTGCATTAAACCACGTGCAAAAATGTGAGCATAAATTTCGTGGACGGAGGGAGTATTTTGTAAACTTTGAGGAGGTATGGTGTTATGGGGTTAATAGCCTGTTTTGTATAAGTCCTTGTGGCCACAAAACTGATAATATGTGAGCCATATGTTAACTACTCCTGTTGGTATATATCTATGTTGGTTTTAAGTTTCATCTATTGGATATACTTAGAATTTATGTTTTGTGTTGATTGCGTTAGTCATAATATGTGAATCTTGAATCCTTTTAATCAAACTAAGATTTTATAGTTGAACTTGTTAGTATAATGTTAGTATTTTGTTTAAAAAAAGAAAGAAAACATGGATGCATGTGTGTATTACCGGTTGTATGACTGATTATACACGGTTGGAGGACGAAAACTATAATTTTTGATAAGTTAATTAAAGGACGAAAACAAAAATTCAAAACTTATGAGGATAAAAACCAAAGTCAACATAACTTATTGGACAAAAATGTGTATTAACCCTAAATAAAAATGTGTTATAAGTTGACATTATTTGGCAAACTTCAATTCATCCATTTACTAGAAAAAACAAAATAGATATGTTTTGAGTTGTGATTTCTACTTCTATTAATTCAATTTTAATGTATAAAATTAACAAGATTGCCGGCAGAATATTCTCAAGTATTGTTCTAATTTACAAACACAAGAAACAGCTGAGCTAATCATTGTTCTATTTCCCAACTCTCTCTCTCTCTATATATATATTTACATTTCCTCCTCTCGCTAATAATAGCAAAAACTAAATTAATCCGGCCCCTTCAAATTAAATACAATGAGTCGTCATGACCGGAAGAACGTTTTGATCACCGGTTGCGCCAAAGGCGGAATCGGCTACGAGTACTGCCGGGCTTTCGCTGAAAACAACTGCAACGTATATGCATCCGACGTCCCCCAACGGATGCCCGACCTCACAGACTTACTCTCCCAACACGTCGAGGCAATAGACCTCGACGTGACGTCCGACCAAAGTGTCGCGACGGCCATAAACCGCGTCATTTCCCGACGCGGTAAAATCGACATTTTGGTCAACAATGCTGGGATCGGGAGCACGGGCCCTCTAGCCGAGCTCCCACTGGACGTGGTCAAAAAGGCGTACGAGATCAACGCGCTGGGGCAGCTTCGGATGGTGCAGCACGTGGTGCCTCACATGGTCGCTCAAGGAGGTGGGTGCATAGTGAACATAGGGAGTGTTGTCGGGAAAGTGCCGACCCCGTGGGCGGGGTCGTACTGTGCGAGCAAGGCCTACGTACACGCTGTTTCCCATGCCCTTCGTGTTGAGCTCAAGCCCTTCAATATCGACGTCGTTTTAGTTTTTCCTGGGGCGATAAGATCGAATTTTGGAAGTAATGCTGTGGATAGATTGAGAGAGTACGAGTGGAAAATTTATAAGGGTTTTGAGGAATCCATAGTGGAGAGAGCAAGAGCATCTCAGAGTGGGAAGTCGACGAACGCGAGTGTGTTTGCTAGCCACGTTGCATCTCAAGTGTTGGCTCCGAATCCGCCTAAAACCATAACGTCAGGTCACATGGCGGGATTGTTTGACCTTCTTTCGTGGTCTCCTCTTTGGGTAAGGGATTTGTTTTTCACCAAAAGATTTAGGTTAAATAAGTGAGTTATAAAGTCCTTTCATATATTTTATTCATTAATTAATGGAAAATTTAGGGGGTGTTTGGTTGGATCCTTTGGAAGGTCTGTAATCGTAATCAAATTCATAGTGTGTTTTGAATGACTTTTCTATGACTTTAATTCCTAGAAACTAAGAAATCTACCACAATTCAGCTACACGAGAATTGTGATTTTCATTCCATACTCATTTCATTCCTATGCATTTTTCATTTCTTACGATTATACCAAACGTCCCCTTAGTTTTATATGTATGGTGTGGATTCATGTGTATTTTTGAAATATTTTCTTTATTATTAATAAATTCAACACTATTTTTACTAAATTTACTGGAATACTATTTAATTAAAGTTAATTTTTTAGTATAAATAAAAATAATTTTTTAACTTTTTCTATTGAGTTGATTAAATATTATACAAATTAAATTTAAAATTAATTAAATAAAATAATAATTTATCTCTTGAAAGTAGTAATTATTTAGAACCAAAGTACTTCATAGTATTTAATATATAGATATATAAATATATAAAGTAAATAAATAATGAAACATATTCTGTATAAAAAATTTACTAGTTTTTGTCATATCTGGAGAAAATAAAGAAATATTTGCAACTTTGATATATTTAAAGATAATAAAAAAAAATTGAATTATGTATATTTATAAAATATATAGGTATGTTAAAGAAAAATCCTAATTAAACATAATATTTTCTAATATTCATTTTGTTCAGATTAATGAAAAAAAAAAAGTATATTGTATTCATCTACTATTAAAATGATAGTAACAAGATTTATATTTTTCTTAGATTTAGTCATTCATGAAAATAACAAAAGATGATTACTTCAGCAAATAATTTATGAAAATAAATCATCTCTTGTTATTATAATTTGCAAAAACCAATAAAATGAAATATTATTACATTTTTTGAATAATATAAATACATCTAGAAATATATATATATATGAAAAGCGATGATTAGATTCACACATACTATTCATCTACGAATGTAAATTATAGTAATAAAAGATGATTAGATATGTAAATGATTTAAAAAATTATAAAAAAAATTGAGAATAAATAAAAAATAATAAATTTTAGATTAAGGAAAAAATTAGTATCCAATATATTAAAGAGTTGATATAAAGTAAACAAGAAATAAAATGTATAAAAAATTAGAAATTTATAAGATATAATTATAAGAAACTAGAGTAAAAATTATAATATTTAGTTTGTCATATTTGAAGAAAATCAAAAATATCTATGGTTTATTTTGTGATATTTAAAGATAATTAATAAAAAAATATGTACGTATTTTAAAGAAAATTAAGAACATAATATTTAATTTTTTATGATTAAAAAAATAAATAAAGAATATCATAAGATTTTGCCACTCTTTCAATGATAATAACAAAAGAAGATTAGATAAATAAAATTAAGATATAATATTCCCTAAGATTTATTTTGTTAGGATTAAAGAAAAAAATTATAAAATTTTACCACTCATGAAACAAAAGAAGATTAGAAGTACAAATAATTTATAAAAGATGATTATTCCGTGTTATTATAATTTATTTATACTTATATAATAAAATATTATTAAATTTAATAATAAAAAAAATATATTAAAGAGTAAGTTTTCTGTGCATCAGTTACACGGTGCAACTCAAGATCATTTTTAAAAAGTTGCACAACTTATTACTGAAAAGTGGCATAAATTATTACTGAAAAGTTACACTATAAAAGATACACTTTTCAGTAATAACATGTGTAACTTTTCAGTAGTATTTTGTGTAACTTTTAAAAAATAAACTTGAGTTGCACCGTGTAATTGGTGCATACAAGACTAATCCTATAGTAAAATATGAAATGTGATATTAACTATTACACATCAATATTCATCCATGAATGACTTATACACATTATAAGTAATGTGATATACATAAATATTAATAATAATAATAATAAATAATTTTAAGGGTGAACCACATTGTGGTCCATTTTATTAGTCTAAATTAAAGATAAGTCTACTAACTTTTCAACATTACATATAGATCCAATTTACGTTTATAATCACAATTATTTTTTGTTAATCCATGTGACATCCACAATGTGTGAAACTGCAGGCTACAGTACCTAACTAACATGCTACACTAACTAAATTCAAAATTCAAAGTCTTTCATCTTATAATTAATAGCATGAACTCCAACATTTTATTACAATATTTAAGCGAGAGAGAAGAATTTCACCAATCTAAGTAAATTTCTTGATAAACCCACACAAATAGTTGTGGAATAGCAGATATATAGAGCTTGAATTAATGATCATAGATGAAACAATCAACCATGAACAGGTAACCTTTAACATACTCAAGTAAAATCTTCAACATGTGTAAGGTTTTAGCTCAATCAAACAACAGAAAAATAATAGAGTGGATACTTTCACGTGCTTGAAATAGTGATGGTCGTTCACCCATGGATTCTCCTTCTAGAAAGTAGAACATGGCGTCGGAGCTAGGTTGTGATGTTGTTTTCCAGTTATCAAGTTTGCCGCGCAATCATTGCTGAGGAGAAGGGATCCATTATTGAGAGAGAAATTGGCAGTGAACAATAAAGAAATGTAAATGTTTACACCGCAGTTTTTGATTTCCACGTACAACCATGGCCGCCGTACAGATCAAAGGTCATAGACGACGGTGTTCTCTCCCCCACGTTGTCGTCTTCAATCGACGAAGACAACCCCCCTCACCTCCGTCTAAGTCGTCATCTAGGGTTTGGCCAGGGTTCGCGCTGCTTTCCTATGCCTGATTCATACGCCTTCGTCGACGCACGAGCGGAACCATCCCCTCCTTCGTTCTTCTTACTCGCTTCGCCGTCACAGAAATATCGCTATTCTCCACGAAAATCCTACTATTCGGATCCCTACTTAAAGCTCGAGCAAAACCCCTATATTTATTTAATATTTATACTCATTTACCCTCTAAATTCACCAGAAAATAATTCTGGAGAGAAAAGAGAGAGAAAGTAGGTGTGTACTTTTACAAAAGAGAGAAAATGAGAGAATTGGAAAGTTACGATTTTGTATATAAAGTTTCAATTTACTTAATTTCATTAATAATATTAATTAATAAATAAATTATATACTGTAAATGATCTTCATTAACTTTAATTTAGACATCAATGTAACTTACTTTTTCTAGAATACTAAATTGTAATATTGAACAAAAAAGTAGACCACATCGTGATTTTTTCAAATTTTAAATTGATACATCTTTTACCACTTTTTTTAAATTGGTACAAAAAAATTTGCACAATAGAGGAAAGAAAGTTAAATATAGAGTTTTTTTTTTTTTGCAGAATATACCAATTAAAATAATAGGCAGAAAATGTACCATTTAGAAATTCCCATTGAAATGGGTGTGAGTGTGTGTGCATATTCTGTTTTGCAGAATGTTGTAAAGAATGTTAGAACAAATTTACAGACTTAACATAGCGGAAAACTTAAACATAAATTACGAACAAGATTCAAAACTTTTCATACCCTATAAATAGTGTATGAGTGCCTTATTGCAAAACTTCACTAAAATGAATAGTGATACAAAAAATAAGCAATTAGATCTGACATATAACACATAAGATCTAAATAGAGAACATACTCCGTAAATACGATTAATGAACTGTTGTTTTAACTTATCTCCAGGCTAATCACGATTCTATAGAAAGTTTTGTATTGTAAAGCGCAAAAGCTACTGAATAATACTGTTGTGAAGTGCGGTAGCTATCAAACAACGTGAAGAACAACCCTAACTACAACTTAAACTTGCTACGTAGAGATCTCGATTGGGTTGAGTTCTTATTTTGTGTTTCCCATACATCTTCTTTTTATAGAAAACGAATATTGCATGTTCACGACTCTTTGATCACAGATATTGTGATCTAGAAGCTTCTTCCACTATCCTCCACTCTCTTTGTAACCGCCCCATGAAGTCTTCAACTACTCACTCTAAAACTGCAACCGCTTGACCGAAACTACGAATTGAATCTTCAACTTGCCTGTTTAAACATTGAAGAACAACATGTAATAATCGAAGTTAGTGTTAGGAGAAAGGACAAATTCTGATTTTGTCAGAACATGTTGCAACATATTGCATAACACTATGCACAACATCTACACCCCTAATAAAAATAATTAGATATGCAAAAAACTTATGAAAATAATAATTAATTAAGTTGAGATTAAATAAAAAATAATCAAATTGAGAGTTAAAAAATATATTCACGTCCAATACATTAAAGAGTTGAATCATAATTCAATCTTTGATAATGAAAACTCAACTCTTGTTCTATCATCCCATAAATATAAAATAAGATTATTAAATCCACACATCAAGAATAATCAACGAATGACTTAGACACTTTAAAATTATGTGAAACAAAAATAATATTTAAGACAAATTTAAATTATGGAAATAATATATTAAATATAGATAAATAAAAAAATAATTAAATTGAGATTAAGTTGAACAAAATGGACGCTCTAGAAGAAGTTGAGAAGAGTAAAAGAGAAAAAAACTGATGCAATACTTTAGAGAGTAGAAACTCTTGTTCTATCATTCCGTGTTATTATAATCTATAGGCTAGAGAAGATGATGGAGTACGAATGAAAGTAAAGAAAAATTATATATTTATAGACGATGTAAAATAAAAATAATGGATGAGATTAAATATTTAAATTATAAGAGTGAAGATTAATTCAAAAAATTAAAATTAATGAAAATGGAGAGATTTTAAAATAGAAATTTTTTATTAATTTTATAACTTCGTCATCATGTAGCATAAAGATATGCAATATAGGGTACACAATCTCGTTAAAAGAGCACTTGCATGTAGGGATGACAAAATGACCCGCCCCGTAGCCGGTCCGCTCTGACCTGCTCCATTTGGAGCAGCCCCGCCCCGCCCTGCTCATGGGGCAGGGCAGGCATGTGTTTGCATTTTTACTGCCCTGCCCTGCCCCATACTGCCCCATTGTATATATTAAATAAATATATAATATTTTATAATATATAAATACATTCTATATATAATATTTTATAACATATAAAAAAAATTAATATCCTACATTTATAATATATTAAATAAATTTAAAATTATATTATTTATTTATTTATTGTAACTCTAATGTAAAATTATTTTTTTGAATATATTTTGATAAATTTATTGCATTAATTTTATTTTAAAATAATTTTTTATTTATCTAAAATATATATTATATTATATTTTGGAATAAAATTATATATAACATGGGGCAGGATGGGGCAGGGCGGGGCGATCTGCCCCGCGACGGGGCAGACATGGGGCGCAATGTTCTGCCCCGCAGTGGGGCATGGGGCAGAGCGGGGCGGCGGGGCAGATGCGTGGGGCAGGCATGGGTTCTTAGATACCCGCCCTGCCCTGCCCCATTGACATCCCTACTTGCATGCAAAAGTTATACTGATACATTTATACTTAGTTTACATTATATTATATCAAATTTATAATACATTGCATGAAAATTTTACATTATATTACCCTTGAATATTTTAGCCTCCGCAACGATACATTCTGCATTATATACACCATCTTATTTTTTATTGAATTAAAATTTATACAAATTTAAACTTAATAATTGCATAACAATTTTTATTTTTTATATAATTATTTTTAGAATTAGTTATTTAAAAACAATATGTATGTAAAAAGACAAAAAATATAAAAACAATATTAAATTAGACTTCGTAATTCTATGATTAAACATAGATTTAATAATAAAAACATATATAAACGATACATAAAAAAATCATAAAAATAATCACTATAATCTAGAACCTATAATCTTAGCACATATGACTAATCAATGCATTACATGCATCTTTATCTATAAATTGTCTAAATCAAGCAATAGCTATTTCCAAAGAAATTTCATTGCCCATTATTTCCACATTAAGAGCAGGTATCTATGTTGTACCTTCAATTGGTGCATCAAAATTGCATTTCATTTTCTATCATTTGACAAATCATATTTGGAGGATTCCAAACAAACGTTTCACATTTTTAAGGAAAAGTACAAAAGAGGGCGCACTTTATCCTCTATTTTTCTATGTATACTAGTACGTAAATTCGTGTATTACGCAAGATTACTAAAAAATATATTTTTAATATAGATTATATTATGTAAATTTTATGTTTTGTTGATAATTTATTTTATAAAACTTAATATTAAATTGAAATCTAATTTATATAACACAATTAAATTAGAATTGTAAATAAAAGATAAACATGTAGTATATTTATATATTAAAATATTAATGATTTCGCAAATAAATACTCTCGAATAAGATAAATATTGATAATTAAAAATTTTGAAATTTTTTCTTGTAAACGCCATTTGTTATATACTTCCTTGGTTTTCTTTTCAGTCGAGATAAAACAAATTTAATCTTTTTTTACTTTTTACTCTCGAAATTGCAACATACAATTGTTCGTGTGTAAAAACAGGCTTGGGTACGTATACGTCAACTGAATTTATATAAAGATGTGAATTAATAAATCTTGAATTTTTTAATTTAACATATATGTGTATCAATGATATATATATATTTATAATATATTAATAAATATATTTATTCGATAATATAAATCTATACATAAATAATTTGAAGTTATCTTATTCACACAATATTTAAAATATGTATGTGCTAACATCTAGTAAGTAGGTAAGATTTGAATTATAATCTTATTATTATATAAGTATATATGTTAAAAGAAAATCAAGAACATATCAAAATATTATTATTAAAAAATCAAGAACATAATTTTTTATAATATAATATTTTATTATTTTATAGGTATGTTAAAAAAAATCAAGAACATATCGACTAAGACAAAAACTTATATAAAAATTTCTACGGTAGAAATTTCTAAAAATAGATTAAAATTTTTTAGATGGACGCGCATGCCCTTCAACTTCCTAGCAAACTTAAATGCTACTTTCGGGTATCATGCATGCGTTTGTTAGCTTATTTCCTGTACTTTTTTTTCTTTTTTTTTTAAAAATCACATAATTTTATTCTTTTAAATTAATTTGTTAGATAAAAAAATTAAATTATATTATATTACCAATTAAAAAATTTCCTTCCAGACTGTATTACTATATAAACACATGTATGTTACTGAAAAATAAAATTTGTGTTACTATTATATTAAATGTTGCTATTTTATATATATTCATTCATTTTTATAAAATAAATGATTTTTCATATAATACAAGAGTAAAATGTATGTTACTATAAGAAAAATATTATTATTTTCACAAATATTTATTTATTATTGTAGAAATAATTATTTTTTCGTATAATAACACATATAAAATTGTAAAAATTTTGTTATTACATTAATCAATATACCTAGATTTCAAGATATAATATTCTTATAAAATTTTTATCCTTATAGTAACATTCATTTCTCCATATGGTAACACACATTTGCCCATATAGTAACACAAAATGAGGAGCAAATGTGTGTTACAATTAGAGAAAATGTATGTTACTATCATATAAAATGTTATTCTTTTTACATATATTCATTTATTTTTATAGAATATAAAGAGTAAAATATGTGTTACTACAAAAAATTATTAGTATTTCACAAATATATTATTTATTTTTAAAAAATTAATTATTTTTCATATAGTAACACATATAAAATAGTAAAAAGTGTATTACTACATGATTCAATATACCTAGATTTTTAAGGGGATGATGAATAAATAAGAAATACATATTTATTGTTACAAAAACTCATTTTGTCCTTAAAATAACATATGTTTGCCCATATAGTAACACAAAATGATAAGCAAATGTGTGTTACAATTAGAGCAAATGTATGTTACTATCATATAAAATGTTATTCTTTTTACATATATTCATTTATTTTTATAAAATAAATATTTTTATATAATATAAAGAATAAATGTGTGTTACTATAAGAACAAACATTAGTTTATCACTAATATATTGTTTATTTTTATAGAAATAATTAATATTTCATATAATAATACATATAAAATAGTAAAAAATGTATTTCTACATGATTAAATATACCTAGATTTTAAGGGAATGAAGAATAAATATCACATATTTATTCTTATAAATACTCATGTTGTCCTTAAAGTAACATACATTTGTCCATATAGTAACACAAATTGAGAGTAAATTTGTGTTACAATTAGAGTAAATGTATGTTACTATAAAATTGAATGTGTGTTACTGTAAAATCAAAGTGTATGTTACTATATTTACTTGAGTTTTATTAAATTAATACACACATTTCAAATTTAAAAAAAACTAAAAGAAAAAAGAACATGAGAATGGAATTTACTTCACTGGATATATACCCATTACGGAAAATGATATAAGCATCAGCGAAAATTTAGCGAAAATGGTATAAGCATTGGCGGAAAGAGTGCAAAGGGTGCAATCGTCAATCTTTTTTTAAAATTTACTTTTAGAAAGATTTTTACGGTAGAAATTTTTACGTAAGTATTCCTCAAAAATATATTATTAAAATAATTATGAACATAATATTTTATAAAATTTAGGGTTAATTCTATAAAAATGCACGATCTTTTACTCAACTTTCAATTTAATCATGAGCTTCAAAATTATTATAAAAAATTCCAACCTTTTAAATGATTTCAATTTGATACACATTTTTCATTTCCGACCGATAACTGACGTGTCTCGCATATTAAATTATCATGTTATCGGTCGGAAATGAAAAACATGTTGGTGTACACACGTATTAAATTATCTTTTTATATTTTATTTTTTTAGTTTTCACATCATATCTAATATTACAAAAAAATAGTTTTTACAAAATGTTTTTTTGAATGAGAAATACAATGAAAAAAATATTTTTACACCGGATTCTAGGTAGAATTAAAACGACACTAAAAAATAGTTTTTTAATATAAGTTTTGTTAGTTTTTGTGTATATGATATATGACGTGGAAACTAAAAAATAAAAAATAAAAAGATGATATAATACGTGTACGCCAGCGTGTCAATCTTTCACGTGCTCCAGCGAGATACGTCATCAATTGCGGATCGAAAATAAAAAAAATGTATATCGAATTGAAATCTTTTAAAAGGTTGTGATTTTTTATAATAATCGTGAAACTAGGGATTAAATTGAAAGTTGAGTAAAATGTGATGCATTTTTATAGAATTAACCCTAAAATTTATTTTGTTGTGGTTTCTTGAATTTACATATACGTGTATTAATGATTTATATAATTTTTATATATATACAATTGTTTTGAATCTAACATATGTGTATCAATAATTTACACATGCACAACACATACACAATATTGTGGTAAATAAATTAAGTAATTAAAAAATATGTACACATGCACAACACATACACAATATTATGCTCTAGAACATCTGTTTTATAGAATTATAAATAAATTAATGCATATATGACGCAAACACAATGATTTTAATGCGAACCTGTCATTAAAATTGAACATAAAAAATCAATGAATAATATCAGAATATTAAAAACATGAAAAAAAAGAACATTAAAATGACAAATAAATAATTCAAATATCAAAATTTTAAATCAAATAGATCTGCAATTGTAGCAATTAAACATTCCCTCCAAAAGCAAATCACGGAAAATTATGTATCAAAAGAAAATAATTATTTCACCAAATTATAAAATGTAAGATATGACCTACAAAAAAATCGGATATAAAAAGAGAAATAAATAATTCAAATGTCATAATGCGATAAATAAGAACATGAGAGGAAAAATAAAAAGAGGAGAGAGATGCACGAAGAAATAAGGTTGAAAGATAAAAAAAATAATTTTTATAAAATTGAAATTTATAGAAATATCGAAATTAAGATAAACGTTTGAGATTAAATAATTAGATATAAGATTTGATATTATTAATATATTTATAAGATTTATATAAGATATATATATATATATATATATATATTAAAATATATGGTCAATATTAAAACACTTAAAACATAAGGTCGAGATTAATTATTTATGTCAAAGTTAATGAGAATACAAAAATTTCGAAATAAACATTCTGATTGATTTCATAACTTCGTCTTTATATAATATAAAGATTAAGATATAAAATCATCTTACATAAAATTGTATATAAAATCATCTTACTTAAAATTAAGTTATATTAAATTCTCTCTGATATATTGATAATACAAAATAAATGGATAATGAATGATAACGTCATTTTTTCAATAAATTGTTCTATAACGTGAATCCACTCAACATTATATCAAGTTTTGGTCGTATTATTTATTTTAATTTTTAAAGTGGAGCTCAAATTAACAGTACACGTCATTCAAAACTAAATGTGAATCTTTATGTCCTAAACTAAACATGATGTACAAATAAACTAAACATGAAATTAAGCCTTGTAAACAAATAAAGATTCAAAACTAAACTAAATGAAAAAAATATATGTGATATACAAATAAATTAGTTCAAGTATATACAAATAAAGAAAAGGGATAAAAACTAAACGTGATTATGCCCTAAATCAAGATTCAAAACTAAATTTGATTATGCTCTAAATCAAGATTCAGTGGTAGAAGGATATCGATGTAGCATTATTCATAAGTAATTAAAAATATATGTACGCATGCATAACATATACACAATATTATGCTCTAGAATAAATATGCAATTCAAACATCAAATAAACAATTCAAACACCAAAATTTTAAATCAAATAGGATCTGCAATTGTAGCAATAAAACATTACCTCTAAAAGAAAACCACGGAAGTTGTGTAGATTTAGAAAAAATATTATTTCACCCAATTATTAGATATGAAATATGAACCTGAAAAAAGAAGATAAATAAACAATTTGAATATTAGTACAATAAATAATAACATTAGAAGAGAAATAAGAAGAAGCAAGAGACGCACTAATAATAATGTTTATGGAGTTGAAATTTATAGAAGTATAGAAATTAAGATGAACGGTTGAGATTAAAAAATTAGATATAGGATTTGATATTATGAATATATTTATAAGATTTATATAAGATATATATATATATATATATAATATTAAAATGTACGTTTAAGATTAAAACACTTAAATTATACGATCGAGATTAATTCTTAATGCCAGAGTTAATGAGAATAGAGGAATTTCGAAATCGAGCATTTTGATTGATTTCATAACTTCATTTTATATAATATTAAGATATATATATATATAAACACAATAACAATTTTCTTCACAAGTTTCCACCAAAATATATAAACACAATAAATATTAATACTACACTTCACCATTAGCATGTAATATATTACTCCACTATTTATTTAAGCCACACACATCAATTTTCATTTTAAATTTAATTACATAATGTACTTCTTTATTCTACAATATATCTCAACTAAATGACAAATCAACGATTTGTGTGCAATATGGAACATACTGAAGGTGTAAACTCTTATTCAGTTCAATTGCTGCAATTTTTCTATTATTCAAATTGTTTGTTTTTTAATTTAAAATTCACATTCCATATATAAAATAATATTCAAATCTAAAATATAAATTGTATTAATTTAAAAATGTTTTTATTGATTTTAATATATAGTTGAATATTTGAATTTAAGAAATATTTTATTAGTATTTTAAATATTAATATCATTTTTCAAATTTTAGTATTAAAGGATAATTCAAATATATATAATTAAGTAAATAAGTGTGGGACACTTACATATATATTTTCTCATATAAATCATATATTAATAAGAACTGAAAAATTAATAAATATTGATAACTGATTGGAGAACAAAATAAACTTAATTTAGATTTATAACATATTTTATCTCATATTAAAATGTTATCAATATTCAATCGTGCATCGCACAGGAGAATAACTAGTAAATACAAAGAGGGGCAATAGTGCCAAAATTATTTTTAAAAAAATGCACACTCAAAATAATACTCAAAATGAGCGTGCAAACATTATAAAAGCTGAACACTTGCCACTCTTTGTAAATACAATATACAAACTGCCTCTCTATATAACTGCCTCCATTTTTTTATATGATTCTTGTTTCATTGCAAAATATTTTCTACTTTCAGAGCCTGGGTTGTGAATAGTTTGCATAAGAGTTCACCATATTGAGTAAATATTCACTACTACATATTTAAGCTTAGAGAACTTCACTTAGAAAGCTCTTATGTGAACAGCTCTCTAAATTTTCGCTTAAAGAATTGTTTTGAACAACTTTAAAAAAAATTGGGCTTTAGAGAGTGGATTTGAAAAGCTCTTCAAAACTGCTTTATTAGTGAAAACTTGAAAAACACTTCAAAATCGCTTTATAAGTGAACACTCAGAGAGTGGTTTTAAACCGCTCTCTAAGATTTAGAGCGGTTTTGACTATTTTTTAATTAAATTAATATATATAAATAATGTATTATAATATTAATTAATTTTAATTTATTAATTGTAAACATGCACTCATGTTAATAAACAATAAAAAAGATTTAAAAAAGTGATTATTTATTGTTAGTACCTTGTTTTGAATAGATTTTGATGTATGCAAAACATATCTTTTATCACAAAAACTTATATGAAACATTTCACGGTGTGAAACGATACCATATCGTTAAATGAGTCAAATAATAATTGACGGATCGGGTTGGATTTTTTGAAGTGGGTTATGCAAGATCCGGGAATTAGAAAATGGGTTGGTTAATAATTCTTTTCAAACTTCGTATTCACACTTTCCTTCTCAGTTTTTCGTTCTCTCTCGTTCCCGCGTCCTTCATCTCGGTCTCTGACAGTTATTTCGACGGTTATGAGCAATTTTCTGGTTTTTTCAATGTGTTGTTCTTTTAATTAAGAATGTATATTAAATTCTTTAACATATTTTTAACTATTTTTAAAAAGTAACACCAAGTCTTTTATATAATATGTGATAACTGTCAATTTTGTGAACCATTTTATAATTATCCGATTAAATATGCATTAAATTAAATAATAAAAGTTATTTTTTTATTTGTTGACTAAATGATTTTTAATCAATTAATATGTAAAATATTTTAAATATTTTGAAATTACCAAATACTAAATATTTTTTGAATTAATATCTAGTTTAAATATATTTTGCATTATAAATGGCTTAGTATAAAAATATATTTACGAAACAATTTTTTTTTTTATGCATACAACTTTGTTTCATATCGCGAATTTTGCGAGTCCAAATGTTAGTGTGTGCATATATATATATATATATATATATGAACTAGTATTTTATACAAAAAATATTTATTCTAATTATATGTCGGATTATTATTTTTATTTCTACCAAAATTTAATCTGTGAATTTACATCCAATTTAAAGATGCAAGATATATGACAAAACAAAATAAATTAGGTGGTTAACACTCCACTACCAATGTCAGGAGATCATGGATAAGAAAAATAATGCATATATTAAGTTGAAACATTTAAATGTTCTTTAATTTATTCATGGCATAATTAATCTTACATCAATTTTATAACATAATTCAAGCAATGGGATCAAAAGATTTCTTGTAAAATGTTGGTGAATCTTGAGTCCTAAGATAGCATTGGCAAAAACCTTCAAAACATACAGGAGTCATTCCTCCATTTGAACAAAACGGTCTGCAATCTGCGCTAGTCGAGCACCTAGGACCTGCCGCCGCAACCTTCATTACTGCAATTAAATTTAATTATTACTTTTTAGTTAAGTAAATTAAAAATAATACTAAATTTAAAGTATAAAGTAGTATGTACTATCATACATAAAAAAAAAAAGATGGTCCAATTGCCACTATATCATATGATGAGTATAAATTAAATATATTTATGTGTTATTACCAGACATTAAAGCCATGAGAGAAACCAAAACTACAAACGAAAGCAAACTTTTGTTCATTATTTCGTGCTAAACTGACAAATATGAGATTTTTTTTTATGCAATTTAGGACTTAGGTCTTTTCTCAAAGTTTTGATATCTTGTAAATAAAAACACTAATAAGGCTTTTATAGTGTGATAATAAATTGGTTTCAGTTAAATTATTATAAATTATATTTAATTTGGATTTGAATGAATTAAAATTAAATTTACATTACTTTGATAGAAAAGACTCTTAATTGTACGTAGGTTAGGATAAAACTTTAATACACTAACTGCAACGTATAACTCTGTACTTTAAAATGTTAATTAATTTTATTAATTTATAAAATGTATTAATTGGTGAGTATAACGGTTGCATCCAAATATTACGCTTAAATTTAATTGATAAAAGTGTGAATGGTTATTGTGGATGTGGGCCAAAAACATCAGTTACCATAGAATGATTTCATCCATTTTAAAAACTCAATTTATTTGTAAAAAAAAAAAAAAAAAGCATAATTAATTTATTTATATTATTTTCTTTATAGAAAAACTATCAGTGTGTTCTTTTTCTGCTTGAGTGGGATTTGACAAATTCTGATGCAGAAATACGAGTTTTTTTGCATTTTTGGTCCCACAGGTCACGCTTGACTGCAGTTTTGGTCTCAAAGATAGCACTTTTGGTCCCGTTCACATATTTTGTTGCACTTTTGGTCCTGCCGTCTAAAAAACTGTCAATAATAAACGGAGAAGGCACGTGCCCAACTCATGACTTCCTTTTAATTAAAAAAAAATTCAGGACAAAAATCAGATTACAAGAAAAACTAAAAATCCCCAAATCCACAATAATCTATCGGCGCCCCCAACGCGGCGCTCCATTCCCGGTGCCACCAACCTATCGGCGTCCTCTATCTTCTCCAAAACATACCGATTCGAAAAGCAGTGATTCATCTTCAAAATTACCTCTCATTCCCACACAATAATCTTCAAAATTTCCTCTCATGCACTACCACTTATTCGAAAGCAGCGATTCATCTCTAGGCTTGATGGACAACAATCAAAATCCACCAAAGAGACCTTTGAAGACAAATAAGTATCTTCCTTATGAAGGACCTAGACCAAAAATTGGAGCCATGTTGCGGAGAAAACTCCTGGTTCGATTTGGGGCTCCTAACTACGGTAAGAACATGGTGAAATTATTGAGCATATTTCTTGGTATTAACTGAATCTATTTGAAATTAGTGTAATTAGGGTGTTAATTTTCTTTGTATGATATTGGAAAATTGTGATGTGAAATTAATTGAAATAAATTGGATTCATATGAAATTAGGGCATTTGTTGATGTAATTTTCGTAACATCGATTATGTGGCTATAATAACAACGATTACACCAACAATATGCTGAAATAGACGAACATGCGAGATTTTATGAGTAAGCAGGTAGGTTGTTTATATAAGCTCGTCGTTCGAGTAGAACTTCGTTAGGGTAAAAATTATGTATCCTTTATTCGAATGAATTCGATTACATTATATAGAAAATACAAGCTGCTGGATCGTCACCAGCCTGCTTCATCATAAGCTGCTGATCAGCAGCCTGCTTCACTAGAAGCTGCTGAACAGCTACCTGCTTCACTATAAGCTGCTGACTCGTCACTAGATTACTTCGTTAATAGCTGGGGACTCGTCAGAGCGTTCTTCGATCTGGTTTTTTTCTTCATGCTTGATTAATTCTCTTGGACACGTCAATCCAGACTTGATTAATTACTTCCTTAAGCACACACGTCGATTATTTCATTAACAGTTGCCCCTAGCCTGATGTTTGTTTGAATTGTTGGATGACTAACGAGCATCAGGCTATTTGGATCTTCGCAAGATTTCTCCGGTGTAAGGAAGTAGATTGAGCTTGAATTGATTTGCCTTTTGTTTCGTCGTTTTCTTTGTTCTTATATTTCCTTGTATTCATGCATAGACACATGAAGTGTGGCTTCACAAGATTCTATAACCTTGTTACGAATACATAGAAGGATGCTGCAGGCCTCATTAAAAACCTAGCCGTAAACCACCCTTGTGGATAAACCGGTCGTAGGGAAAAAAGAGTACCGTGCAATCCTTCCAGATACCCGTAGGTTATTCGAATGCCTGCGTTCATTGCTTCATTCATGCGGGTTGAGAGAGCATTGACTTCTTGTGTTTCTTTGTACCTGCAAGTAGATACATTTGCAGCATTTCGATCTTTCTGGAGATCCTTCGTGTTTTACTGGAATATTCCATGTATGATTTCTTGGCGAGCGCTTCCGCTTGGTTGGCGACTTTCATGGTAGTATTGGGCCCTGCTTCTTTCATACTGATGGATGAGATTTAGTCAGCTGAGATGTCATCATTCACTCCGGTTGAAGAATAGATTACTCCTGCCGCTGGTGAATGTGCCCCCAACTGTTTAGGCTTGTTTGCTTTACACTACAGGAAATTCAAGAAATCGCGGCGAAAAAATTTGTCACTGAAGCATCATTTTTCGTCACAATTGATATTTTGTGACAAATTTTTTCGTGGCATAGATCGTCATTTAATGTGCGTGGTATTATGAAAAATGTGACGTTACATTAATTCGTCATGAAAAGGGCATCAATTGGTGACGAAATAGGTCATCGTCACTGTATGTTTTCATCTATTGTGACGCATAAATTGTCACTTTAGTCATAAAAAATTTGTTACTTAATATGACGTTTCGTCACCAAAATTCTATTTTACGTGACGATATAAATAATTGTCACAAAACAAGTTACTTTAGTGATGTTAATTTTGTCACAATTAGCTTGGTTATTTCGTCACATTTTCTATATTTGTCAAGAAAGAGTTGTTATTCGGTGACGAAATGTTGAGCGTCGTTATATGTGTACATATAAAATCACGATGAAATTTGTCGCTAATTAGTATGCTTTAGTGACAAAATTTTTATTGTCGCAAAATGCTGTGAAAATTGTGACAAATTGTTTTTGTCACTATATGATATATTATTTAGTGACAAAAATAATAATCATCACTAAAAGTTCATATTTGGTGACAATATATTGTTCGTCATATTTGACATTTTTCGTCATGAAAGAATTGCAAAGAAATGACGAAAATAATGATCGTAGTTGTATATATAGATATAATGACAACTAAATTTTGTCACAAACACTACTACATATTTTCTCATAGTTAACAGATAGTAGTATTTTGTTATCTTTTACATATAATGACAATATTTATAAAATATTTTGTTATCTTTTACATATGAAATCTCAATTTTTACCTAATTTTTATTTTTTAATTTAAAACAAATATTAAATATACAAAAAAAAAGATATCAAAATTTAATTTAATCATCCATTCACTAGTCATTCATTATATTACCAAACATCCAAACATTCAAATACATTAATTTTTCCAAAATATGATAAACATGATTATTCTACAACGAACTATTTAAAAGTCAAAATACATCAATTAATAATGAAGTCATAAAACAAGGTCTTCACAATTTATGGAGTTCATTCTTCACTACACAAACATAATCAGATCGTTTCCTTTCCCCAATGCAGCCATTACACCTGTTTACACGAAAAAATACACCATCAAATTGACACCTAATATCACAGCTAAGTCCAGAATAATCCAATGAAAAGTTCAACAGATACCAACATCAAGAAGCTCTAAATCACAACATAATAACCATTCAATTGGTCAGGCTAAGTCCTGGCCTTAGTGGACTAAGAGGGACATAATTTAATAAAAGAAATTGTAAAACTAATATCCTTTGATATACTTTAAGCCATTATTTCAAGTAAAAACAGCTTAAGAAAAGATTATGGGATAATGAGTGAAAACAGCCAAAAGCACAAATAAAAACCATGTATAAAAGCAAAAATAATCAAAGATAATCATGATCATTGAGCTCAAAGCCTCAACCTCAAAACTTTATTCATGGATAATATACCTTAAAGATTGCATACTAGTATATTTGCATAACAGTGATAGCAACATTCACATTGAGGGTGTCAACAAGAATATGGCCAGAAATTGTTCAATAATAAAGTACCTAAACAATTACACCCCAACTACACTTAACAGTCAACTCAATAATTGAATCATACTTAGGGAAACATTGTCTAGGTTTGGATTTTAGGTACTAATCATTTTTTATATTTACATACACGACCACAAATATCCACAAGATCATTTTTTTAGCAATTTAAATTGCATGTTAGTCCAGCATAACTACTAATGTCTGCAAAGCATCTAGCAGTTAAATGACTTGCCTGGAGAAAGCATACAGAAAAATGAGCATGTATTTCTGAAGAAAGATCTGGTTAAGAGAGAGAGTAGATACCTCATCATTAGTTCCAGCAGCCATAATAATGAAGGATGACTCCTTCAACTGGAGGAACAAAAAAGGGAAGTTTTCAACTAATAAAAAAGGTTCAGAGGGGGAAACCATTTGGAGGTATTACAAGTAGCTTCAAAACAAATATAAAAAAGACAATGATAAAGGACCGATAGTGGTGAAGGTATCAGACATGCTGATAACACGTTAAATGTGATCAGAAACTCACCTTAATGCATGTCAAGTTATTCTAGAAAGAAAAAAACAAATATGTACCTATGATTATCCAGTACATCTACTCTATCTACCACTCCCTTTTGTTGGTCATCCTTGACTTTTGCAAGAGGTGAAAAGAACTGAAGAAAAAAAATCAAAGCAAAAGATAAGACACCACGTCATATATAAGACAGAATATATACTTTGGCTACTTATGTTACTTGGTGCATTGAAATAAAAACCACTGAAATCCCTAACATACAGTTTATTATTAAAGTATGACCAAAAAGAGCAAAAGATGCTATGCCTGTAAATATTGTTGCGACAGTTGACAAATACTTCTTCATAATTGTGTCTGGAAAACATAAAAAAACCAAAAGAAAGAAAAGAAAAGAGTCAGCAGTTATTAACACCTAACTGATAAGCTATCATAGGAATAAGTTGATAAAAGGAGTTAAGATAGTAAAGCCAGGCTGTAAATGAATCTCCAAATTCAGATCCTACGATCATTCTCACCAGCATATTTGAAGAAAAAAGAGGATAGAATTCCATGTGCAGCATTATTGCATATAAAAGCATGGTAGCTTTTGAATGTTCTTCCAATATATTAAAACTGCTAGGACATGAAACATATATTGTAAAGAGTAATGAGATGGAAATCAATACAAATGAAGCCTGGAAAACCAAGGTATCTCATTCCAAGATATTTCAGAATAGTTCTTTTCGATTGGTTAGCACTATTCTGAAGGCGGGAGAAGCAAGACTACTGTTACTTTTAAAAATGACAGTTCCAAGAATTCCAAGAAGGTTGAATATATCTCCATATCCATATAAAAAAGGTTCTGCAAGTGAAATAACAGAATCATATGCAGAGAAGTTACTGCAGGAACCCTTCCGTGATAAATTGTATACAGAGAAGAGTGTAGTGATTTGACAGGATACATGAGAAAACATTCAAAAGGTACAACAACAAAAAAATCTTATTAATGACATATATTACCAGTAGATGACTCAAATACTTACAAATATCAGTGTGTATGCGACAATCGTAATTGGAAGACCCAAAGCAGTGGTACCCTCTGGGAAGGATTTAAGTTGATTTATACTGATTCCAATCAGCAACAACGCTAGAGCCTTCCACTGTGATATAACAATATATTACTACCAAATATTCATTAGTTTTTTCACATATATCACATTAATTGGCAAAAAACTTCTCATTCATAATATACTATAATCTATTCGATCTTAGCTGGTCAACCACTAGAACACACTTGAATAATTGAAAATTAGTATTTCATGAGAATCTTGAGAAGTACTGAAGTACAGCAATGACCAAAACCTGTAATATAGAAAACATGAAAAGCAGAATAACAGAGCTAGAAATATAAAATACATACAAAATAAAGTGGACTCTAGATTGTGTTATTCCAATTAGAAGATGGTTTCTATCAGCAACAAATATGTTACCCATGTTGCTTCACAAACTAAGAAAACAAGGTGAGGTGAAAACGAGTAGAGCTCAGTAGCAATGATTAAAACTATTTAAGAATATCTCTATGAGATTAAAATCAGAGTACGTAGGGCAGATCGATCCGTGCATTTGCCATGTTCCCATAGAACTTGGCAAACTGAGGGTCAATCCGAAGACCTTCTTCATTCTTTGCAATGCACAAGTCAAAGTTATGCAACTACAAAAGTCATACAACCGGATTCAAAATTTGATTTAGGGTCCAGGAGGGACAGAAAAAGCAAGAACTGAAATAAAGGAAGAAATAGAAGTAACAAAGGGCAACCTGATAAAAAATTGCCCCCAACAGAAGAAGGTTATCTGTGCGTCGTGGGTTTCTCTCATACACAGTTTTGCTATTTTCTAGTGTCTGCTTAAAATTACCAGCTTTGTAATTTTGATGAGCAAGGCTCAAGAGCATGTCTTCATCAACTGTGCCAAAAATAAGGAATTACAGTAAGAAAATAATTACTTCCAGTTGTAAAAAAAAACCTTGCATTTAAAGCTGTAAGTAAAGCATATACTGTGGGTATACAAAAACAGAAACCAAAAGATACAGTATCATTGTCATTCACCATTCCACATTACACGGCTCCCACAAACAAAGACCAATCAATTCAAATTTTCAGAATCTGAAAATGTGAATCCCAGAGAAACAAAACACACAAAACAATCAAGAACTTCCAAACCCCGATTCAAGATTCCAATGCAACAGCGCAATTGACCACAAAACGAGTGATTATCCCTCACAAACTACATCAAACACACAAGAGACGAAATGCAAGTAAAGTTTACCAGAAGAAAATAAGTGAAGATTAAATTAAATATACTACTTTGTGCAGAGGGTGGAGGCGGAGGCAGACGGGCTTGCGCTGGGGCTGAGGGCGGACGGCGATGGGCTCGCGGTGGAGGTGAACGACGACGGTCTCGCCCTAGCGGTGGAGGCAGCCGGCGATGGGCTCGCCCACGCGGTGGAGGCGAACAGCGATGGGCTCGCGCTTGCGGTGGAGGCGGACAGCGACGAGCTTGCCCTCGAGTTGGAAGCGGATGGCGACGGACAGTTCTCGGCGGTGGAGAAAATTTTCTGTGTTCCCAAATTTTCTCATACTAGGGCAAAATTTCAATAGTGTTTCTCTATTTTCGAAAATTTCTAAGTATTGGGGGATATACTTATGTTTCTCCTTAGGGGTGGGAATAGGCCAGGCTACCCGACAGGGGCCTACGGCCCGGCCTACTAAAAGCCTTGTTAGGCTCGGCCTATTTAATAAATAGGTCAGGTTCAGGCCTTTTCAAAAGCCTATTTAGTTAAATAAGCCAGGCCCGAGCTTTTTTAAAGGCCTTTTAAGCCCAACAGGCCGGCCTATATAATATTATATATATAATATATAAATATATATTTAAGATATTAATTTATAAGATATAATTTTTCATTTTTATTATTAATTATATATAGATGCTCTAATGGAACATGGTCAATGGCCATAGAAGGTGGTAAGTTGAAGAAAATATGAACAATTTTTTTTTTTTGTGATTTTATTTTTCTTTATAAGTAGTTGAAGAAAATTGGAAGGAACATTTATCATTTATGTATTGATTTTTTGAACTACTTTATGGTTTTGTTATTGTTTTTTTAGTGAGTTGATGTAAGCTTTAACGATGTTATTTGTGATTTGATAAAATGTTTAATACTATTATTGGTGTTATTGAGACATTTGTTAATTTTATAAATATAGTTTTGAAATTTTCATAATGAATAAAAGGTTATGAATTTTTTTTATTAGATAGGCCTTTAAAACTGTATATCTTTGAACTAATTTTGTTTTTTTATATCTAATCTAGTAATTTAAAACTAAAATAGATAATATCTTGCAAAACTTTTATTTTAAGTAGTAATTTAAAACTAAAAATTAAGGAAATAACCTAATAGTATTACTCTTTTGTAAGGATGTTACTAGAAATAACCTAATAGTATGTAATACTAGATTGAGTAGTTCCTAATACCATCCTCACAAAAAAGTGATATTATTAGGATCCCAACATCAATACTTGTAAATATAATCACTAAATTATTAATCAAATTGATAATCACACACCAAATCACTAAATTTATCAAAACATGGAGTTTTGGTAAACATGAGGATGTGTGATTACTACAAGTGGATATGACTACTATAAGTATCACAAGTACAATTTCAACTAACAGGTAACACAACGAGTAATATTTTCGTACAACAAGTGTATGTCTTTGAACTAATTTTGTTTTTTTATATCTAATCTAGTAATTTAAAACTAAAATAGATAACATCTTGCAAAACTTTTATTTTTAGTAGTAATTTAAAACTAAAAATTAAAGATATAACCTAATAGTATTACTCTTTTGTGAGGATGGTACTAGAAAATGACCTAATAGTATGTAATACTAGACTGAGTAGTTCCTAATACCATCCTCACAAAAGAGTGATACTATTAGGATCTCAACATTTATACTTGTGAATAGAATCACTAAATCATTAATCAAATTGATAATCACACACCAAATCACTAAATTTATCATAACATGGAGTTTTGGTAAACATGAGGATGTGTGAGTACTACAAGTGGATATGACTACTATAAGTATCACAAATACAATTTCAACTAACAGGTAACACAACGAGTAATCTTTTCGTACAACAAGTGTATATCTTTGAACTAATTTTGTTTTTTATATCTAATCTAGTAATTTAAAACTAAAATAGATAATATCTTGCAAAACTTTTTTTATTTGTAGTAATTTAAAACTAAAAATTAAGGAAATAATCTAATAGTATTACTCTTTTGTGAGGATGGTACTAGGAAATAACCTAATAGTATGTAATATTAGACTGAGTAGTTACTAATACCATCCTCACAAAAGAGTGATACTATTAGGATCCCAACATAAATACTTGTAAATAGAATCACTAAATCATTAATCAAATTGATAATCACACACCAAATCACTAAATTTATCATAACATGGAGTTTTGGTAAATATGAGGATGTGTGAGTACTACAAGTGGATATGACTACTATAAGTATCACAAGTACAATTTCAATTAACAGGTAAAACAACGAGTAATCTTTTCGTACAACAAGTGTATATCTTTGAACTAATTTTGTTTTTTATGTCTAATCTAGTAATTTAAAACTAAAATAGATAATAGCTTGCAAAACTTTTATTTTTAGTAGTAATTTAAAACTAAAAATTAAGGAAATAACCTAATAGTATTACTCTTTTGTGAGAATGGTAATAGGAAATAACCTAATAGTATGTAATACTAGACTGGGTAGTTCCTAATACCATCCTCACAAAAGAGTGATACTATTAGGATCCCAACATCAATACTTGTAAATAGAATCACTAAATCATTAATCAAATTGATAATCACACACCAAATCACTAAATTTATCATAAATGGAGTTTTGGTAAACATGAGGATGTGTGAGTACTACAAGTGGATATGACTACTATAAGTATTACAAGTACAATTTCAACTAACAGGTAACACAACGAGTAATCTTTTCGTACAACAAGTGAATATCTTTGAACTAATTTTATTTTTTTATATCTAATCTAGTAATTTAAAACTAAAATAGATAATATCTTGCAAAACTTTTATTTTTAGTAGTAATTTAAAACTAAAAATTAAGGAAATAACCTAATAGTATTACTCTTTTGTGAGGATGGTACTAGGAAATAACCTAATAGTATGTAATACTAGACTGAGTCGTTCCTAATACCATCCTCACAAAAGAGTGATACTATTAGGATCCCAACATCAATACTTGTAAATAGAATCACTAAATCATTAATCGAATTGATAATCACACACCAAATCACTAAATTTGTAGAGTATCAAATTGATTAGATGTTTAGTTTTGTTCCAAAAATTTTCTAAGTATAAAAAATATAATATATATATGTATTAATGTTATTTTAAAATTAGATAACTAAAAATTACTAGATAACATATATATACAAGTTATCTAAAATATATTATTTTATTTAAAATTATATATAGATAACTTTACATAGTTAACTAAGAGTAAAATAAGTTATCTAGGTACAAAGTGATCTCTAACTAGATAACAGACATTACATAGATAACTGAAACGTGAACCATATATAACTGATTTAGACAATTCCGTTATCTATGAGAAAAAATGTAGTAGTGTGCAAACTTGATTCAAATAGTTTTATTAAAATACCTAAGACAAATGTAGTGTTTGGTACAGTGGTGTAGTTATCCTTTTTAGGTAAAAGGGTCCCATGTTTGAACTTTGATGGATTAAAATTTATATTTTTCAATTTTTTAATATAATTTACTCCCTCAGTCCCAGAGGAACTTGCAAGTTTTCCTTTTCGGGACGTCCCAAAGGAACTTGCAAACCCAAAAAAGGAAACTCTTTTATAAACTTCACCCTCACAATATATACATATTTACACAAAATGTCATTACTTTTTCACTTTTTGGGCTCACATTACACTCAATTCAACTAACTTTTTCACTTTTTACATAAAATTTTACCAAATTAACCCTCAAAACACTACTTTTTTTTTTTACTTTATTCTACTTTTTCTTAATTTGTGCGCCCCTCCTCCCTTGCAAATTGCTCTGGGACAGAGGGAGTATATTTTATACGAAAAAATTAATTAATGGCAAAAAGATAATAAATAATAAACATCAAATTAAAATAAAAAATTTCTAGCTTATTTGGCCAAAAGATAATAAATAATAAACATCAAATTAAAATAAAAATTATCTAGATTATTTAGCAAAAAGATAATAAATTATAAATATCAAATAAAAATAAAAATTATCTTGCTATTTGGTCGTTATTTGTCTATTTGTCAAGTTTAATCGAAAGGTTTTGTGATCGAACCTTAATAAACAAAATTTTTAATAAATTTTATATTCACAATTTTATTCAGTAAATTCTATATTTTATATGGAATAATTTATTAATCGTCACCATATATAAATATTGGTGACAACATACTATGTCACTATTTACTATGAACAATTAATGACGAAACATAAAACCGTCATGCAAATTGAATATTATATAACCAATATTGATCGTCACTAATTAAAATGAAGATCGTTACCGAATAATATTGTGAGGAAATAAGTGCGTCATTAAAAAAAGATTAATAATCGTCACTATATATCAATATTGGTGACGAAAGAATATGTCACTAATTATTATGAACAATTAGCGACGAAACATAAAATTGTCATTAAAACTTTATATTATATGACCAATATTGATCGTCACCAATTAAAATTGAGATCGTCACTGAATAATATTGTGACGAAATAAGTGCGTCATTAAAAAAGATTATTAATCATCACTATATATCAATATTGGTGACGAAAGAATATGTCATTAATTACTATGAACAATTAGCGATGAAACATAAAATTGTCATTAATATTATATATTATATGACGACTATGATCGTCACTAATTACAATGACAATCGTCACCAAATAATAGTGTGACAAATTATGTGCGTCACCAATTCTTTTGAATAATTAATGACAAAACGTATAGTTGTCACAAAAATACTATTTTTCATGACGTTGAATATCGTCACTAAATATTATGAATATCGTCACCAAAGTTTATTGTGACTAATTTCTTGTTTTTGTCATGAAAATTTCGAATTAGTGACGAAAAAAAACACCAGTGGCGACAAAAAGAAAATTCGTCATGAATTCTCACTTTTTGGTGATGAAAATTAAATTTGTCACTAGTAGATAACATATTGTGATGAATTTTCTATCGTCACATAATATTTCGTCACGGAATGTGTGATTTCCTGTAGTGTTAGCATTCTTGTATTGTTTGCCTGGTGTCTGAAGTGTTTTAGACATCAGTTTTGCTTCCTTTTGCGGCTTCATTTACTCCTTTGATCAGGATGCTTTTGATGTTTATGTTCTGTTATGTTCGAACCTTTAATGAAATGCCATTTATGTCCATCGGGTAAGTCGCATGTTCTTATTATTATGGTACTTTTTCTTTCGCTTCGTGTAACGAATGAATTTTTTAGCTGTAATAAATAGAGGCACTCTTACGTAGGGCGGGGGTATTATCCAGGAAGCGTTCGTTACACTATTACTTGGAGCGTGTACCACGTTCTTTAGATGAGCGTTTGAAGCGCTCTCCCGAGTTCCGGGAACCGTTCGTCGTGCTATCCTTTGGAGTGTATATTACGTCCATTGAATGAGCGTGTGAAGCGCTATCCTGGCCCATAATATGTAGGCTTTCGGGGTTGTTACACACGATCTTCGTTAGATGTTAAATACCAAACGTCTAGTGCCAAGAAGTGTGTATTAAGCCTGCTTCAGTCCTGTGTAGGACGCGCTCGATATGTCAATACCAAGGTGTCGCTACAAAGAACTGCTCGATAGGAGCACGAGAGCTCTACATTCGAGTGAATTAAACCCACTATAGCTACTTTCAGGCAACGTACTCCGGACTGCAACTTTTGAAAAATGTTTCTCAAGTTGTCTATAACATTTATTGTAGGTTGATAACAAAACGTTACATCGTGAGCATCCTGATGTTGAGCTGCCTACTTGAGTCAGACAACTAGCTAATTGCTCATTATCAATTTGGCCAAAACTTCCTTTGCCCGATGCTTGTGATCAGTATGAATTCAAGCTTTTTGCTTCTTCATGATTTTGTGTATTAGGGTCTGCCCCCCAGTGAATCGCGCTTGCATGCCTGTTCGTCTTCTTTGATCTACCTGTCTCCTGATAATTTGTTCCTTTCTCGTTGTAGATCAAGGATTTACAGTCGCCATTCCTCCAGAATTCAATACTTTCGGTCAAAGAGTAATGGCTCTTGGTACCGGACTGAACAAACACAAAATGGACTCTGCCATCTAAAATGGTGGTGTTACGGAAAAAGAGAGGAGCTCAAATCCCGGCACCACCGGCGCATGCGCCTACCCCGGTTGCTCCTGCTGTTGCACCTCTTGCTCGAAAAAGTCCACCGAGAAAATCAAAGCAACAGAGGAAAGATGCGGCACTTCTGCTGGTGCCGCTGCTCTTTATCAATATTGCTTCCTGCCTCCCATTCAACCGTTGATTGTGATATATGATCAGGAGTTGAATGATTTGAAATGTTTATTATGAATTGTCAACTTGCATTGCTGATAAAGAATAGTATAATCTCCTTCAAGAAGGATTATCGCTTCAAGAAGGCGTATCGTCGTCAGTATAGGTGGGATGGACATCACCTATGAAGACGAGATAGTCGTGCCTTCAAGAAGGATGTTGCTTTGAGAAGGCACATTAACTGTATAGACGGATTCATGCCTCTAGGAGGCACATCGCGGCATCGTCTATAAAGACAGAATGATCATGCCTTCAAGAAGGATCATCGCTTCGAGAAGGCGCATCGCCTATGTAGGCGGCACATCTATAAAGACGGGATAATCATGCCTCTGGGAGGTGCATCGCCTATGTAGGTGGCATCGTCAATATGGCGGAATGGACATCGTGAATAAAGATGAAATACTCGAGTCTTCGCCTATAAAGGTGGAATTATCATGCCTTCAAGAAGAATTGTTGCTTCGAGAAGACGCATCGCCTATATAGGTGGAATTATCATGCCTCTGGGAGACGCATCGCCTATATGGGCGGTATCGTCAATATAGGCTAGATATCATTGCCTATAAAGACGGAATAGTCGTCTGAATTATTGCTCAGAGGCTTCTGGTGGGGGCAGTTCTCTCACCTGGGCAGATGCCTCGAGAATTTTACCTGGTGATATATTTGTGATCTCTCTTCCTTAATGCTTTAGGAAGTGTCGATGTCGCTTTGGTTTATATTGAGATCAAGGCCTTCGTCGAAATAATGTTGATGAAGGCTACCTTCCTCAAGATGGATATATCTTCCAGTATGTGCCAGTTCCTCCAGACTGTTTGTCCGTGCGTGATATTTCTAATAGAATCAGCATATATCTTCTTTGTTGAGGTGCTGGCAACTCGTGATGTGGATGATCACTTTGTAGTGAACAAAGAGATAAACATGTCATCTACCAAAGCATGACTTGAGAAGATGAAAACTTTACTTATCCGGAGATAGTTGGAGTTTTCTTCACGAAATGCGATAGCTGGCAATCCTTTCAAAGGAATGCTTGAAGTTAGCTTGCCGTTCTATGCACTTGCTGGTGTAGTATTCAATGTTATGATGATACGCATAATATTGTTGCGTCCTGAACCATCGTGCTGGAAGGCATGCGCTTCCTGATTTGCCGTAAATCTGGGTTTGAAATCTTGGATAAGAAGGCACTCGTTCGGTCGTTCGCTGCTGAGGTACCTTTCAGGCTCTGATTCCGACCAGAATGGTTGTTTCTTGACTATGTTCCATCCCTTGTACGTGTTCTGGATTTTCGACCTTCATTAGGTCTACTTTAGCTTATGAAGCAGCCAATATCTTGGGTCTCAGTTTAGTACGTTTGGGAGAACTTTCAAGGAACATTTTGGATGATTCTGCAGCACAGGAATTTCGCATGTTGTTAATGGCATATAGGGCAGATTATTTTTGCACTTATCTTGTACAAAAGGATAAACTGAGAGTTTCGCCCTTTTGTACGAGATGTATATGTTCTGAAAACTCCCTCGGTATCAGAGTTGGTGAACTAGGTGACTTGTGGCCTTCTCGTTGGGGATTTTCTCCATTAACTCTGATAATTCTCCGTCTTCGTAAAATCTTTGTTATTGATGCAACAAGTCTTGGAATTCGTTAGCGTTGTAGTTGATACTCTGATGATATGCGTAATACTTGTTGGGATTCGTCTTGCTTTTATTTTTTCAAGGAACAGCTCGGAGTCCCTTGCTATTGATAACATCGATCGTAGATTTGTTTGATTGGGACGCTGAGTATTTGATCCGGTTCTTCTTCGCCCACTGATATGAATGATCGTTCAATGTGAGTGGAAAATATTTACATTGAGTTGTGTCGGATGCCCCCATTGATATCTCACATTGTCTTCAGGTTCAGGTTTAGGCTCCGATAGGTAGCGCTCAAATGTTATTTTTCTTTCTTGACATTTTGATTGACCCATTTTACATCTTCTCATTTTTCTATTTTCCCAAATCAGGGCATTACAGTTGTTTGGAGTCTGATTCTCCCTCGTTCAGCTTTATCGTCGAATGTTGGACTTCTTCTTGAATGGATGCTTCTGGGATAATAGGAAATTGAGGCGATGTTGGTGATAATTTTACTTGTAAGTCTTCGATCGCTCTTTTTATCTTTGGAGGATCTATTTTTGGGAAACTGTTCATGATCCAATCATCTCAAGCGAGAGGATTCACGCAGTCTTTCACTCTAAATAGATACTCCAAATGTTCGTTGCGATCGATTTACTTTGTGAGGATTTAGCTTCTTCACCACAAGTTGTCTTGATTTGTCTTGGATGGGTCGTCGTTCTGTAATGTTATTCCATGATGAGTTGCATGTTGATTCCTCCGTGTTCTTCAATTACATTTGCTTGAGAAATATGGACCGGAGCGTTTGACTTGGAGCTTTGGGCACTTCTTCTTGAACAAGGTTCGCTAGTCGATGTTTTTGAGTGAATCACGATGCTTCGGATCAGAACTTCCTTCATATGGATTTGTTACCGGGTACTAGATCTTCTACTGGATCTGTGCCGAATGAATCGATGGTGACAATGAGATTTGCAGGGTTGAATCGTCCTCCGGGTATAGTGACACCTTGGCCTGAAGGTCTTCGATTGCTTTCTTCATTGACAACAAGATTGTATCCAAAGTCTCTCCGCTAGGACGTGGCCGTTCCTCTCTCTTAAAGCGAGGGGAGTTGGACACTCGATCGCTTGGGTGTGACTTCGTTGGAATCTTAGTTACTTTTTGAGCACCTTCAGGGTCTAACCTTCCTAATGCTGGCCAACATAGCTGTTCATGGACTGACAGTTGTCTTCTTTGATTTGCTTCTTACATGCGACTCGGAGGACGAGAAGTCGACATGGGTTGCCCATGTGACTTGTTGTCTCGTCGCTCCGGTAATCTGCTCTGCGATGTGCTATGACTAGATTCATCAACCACACTCCAAGTCCGTCTGCCCTGCGGGCCCAGTCGATCTGTTATCTTCTGCTTCCCTCACTCCTCTCGTCTTCTCTGTTACTCGTTATCAGCTTCGGTCTCGGGTTGACGCTGAACAGTCCGTTGACAAACGGGTTCTGGTTCAGGTTGCATCCCGGAAGGACCGGTGGCTTCTTGTTGTTGTTGTTATTGTAATACCATGCAAAGGGACGTTATACGAGGGATATCTTCGGGACTCTGTAAGGATGAGAGCAATTCAGATAATCCTTGCATGTAATTCTGTCCCACTTGGGCAGCTGGGACTCCAGTGTTCTCCAGCTGTTGCCTGTTTATTGTAGCATTATGGATCGATGTTGATTGCTCCGGTGCAGGTGCTCTCTGCGTTGGATGATTATTATTTTTCTCATGGGATGTTACACGAGGTTGAGATGCTTTACGAGACATTTTTATGTAATGTCAGCTGCTTTTTGGTGAGCATGAGAGCAGGTGAGCGGGCGAGCGGGTGAGCAGGCGAGCGGGTGAGCGGGTGGTGTAACCTCTTCCTGAGGAGGCGAACAACTGAGTCTCCTTCAAGCGAATAACTTCAAAGATTTCTTCAGGCGAATAGTTAACCAGCCAGTGTAATTCTTTGCGGGCAAAACTGCTAATTTTTTGTTCTTGAATTCTTCTAGTTGCGAGCGAAGGTCTTCAAGGATGATTGACAATTCTTCTGGAAATAAATCGATGATTTCTTTGCAAGCAAATATATTCTTCGACATGCAGCTGGAATTAATCTTCAAGGCTGCCATTTTTATGCACTTCTTGGACTGTGATTGTTCTTCGTTGCAAGGGCTTCATTTCTTGAATTTAATTGCTTTAGCAAGCAATTCTTCTTTTCTTGCTCCGTCACTTGAATAAATTGCTTTAACAAGCAATTCTGTTCTTTTGGACTTTAATTGCTTTAGGAAGTAATTTTTTAGCTCTGGGAATTTAATTACTTTAAGAAGTAATTATTTCAGCTGGGAGTATAATTACTTGAAGAGGTAATTGTTTCCGCTGGGAGTATAATTACTTGAAGAAGTAATTGTTTCCACAGGGAATTTAATTACTCTAAGAAGTAATTGTTCCACAGGGAGTATAATTACTTAAAAATAATTGTTATTCTTTAAAATTAATCCTGCAAATAATTAATTTTATTCATGCAAGATTAATTTATTTGAGATGGGCCTAAATTATATTGATTCAAATTCAATAATTTAGGCCCAATTTTTATATAACCAACTAAGGCCCGGTCCATATTGGCCTAATCAACTTGCGTCCAGATGCCAAATATAAAATTCCATGGGGCTCATTTCTTTTTTCTCTTAGCCAATATCTTCACTAGATGGTCAGCCACTTGTTTGCCTTTGGAATTAACTACCCACTATAATAGTGGGAATAACTCCTCATCCAATAAATTACGACTGCATTGAATTGCATGAACAATTAAATTTTCTGGGAATAAATGGGTTGGCGTGAGCGAACATATTCAGCCCGAACCGTCGCTGCGAGGACATCTCCCTTAAATATACGATTAGCTTCTTAGGCGAACAACAAGAATGGAACAGCTTCTGCAGGCGAGCATCCTGTTTAGGCGAGCAGCTCGTTATACGAGCATCTCCTTCAGGCGACGAACAGCTAACGGGCGGCGAACAGGCCGTGTGCGCGGATGCCGGCGAACAGCTCTCGGGGCGAGCTGGTCCGTGCGAGTGCAGCCCCGAAGGCATGCATCCCCACAGGCGTGCAGCTCGTTGCGGCGAAGAGCTCTTGTAGCTAGCAGGCGAGTATCCCGAGCAATGCGGTGAACATGTAAGGATCGAGCAGCTTCTTTATTTTTATCGAAATAGGCGAGCACTCCATTCGGACGAACAACTTGTTATGGAATATGTGTTGGGCGAACAACTCCCTTCGCGACCAGGCATAAACACGGACCCGAACAACTGGGCGTGTGTGCGTGCAATCAACTTCGGCGAGCAGGTCTTCCGGGTGGCGAACAGGCTGTTGCATCGACCAGCTCATTTAAAACGAAAAATCACGGCGGGCAGCTCCTCTTTGAGCTAAAAACTCGTACATTTCCACTGCCGGTGAGCAGCTAATGCGGAGCGAACAACTACCTTTCATATTTTTGGCAAACATTTTATTATTTTTACCGAAATTTTGTGACCCATCTGCCTGAATTCGTTTGCTCTGTTGCACGGTTGAGATTCCTACGCGAATTAGGTCCTGCATCAGTTTGAGCGTACTCAATCGAGTCGATTGTTGAGTTAAAGCGGTTAGAAAGGTGTCGAGGCGAGAGTCGGTCGTTGTTGCTGGGGAGCATGTCGTGAGACGAGAATGGGATTGCGGTGGTGCCGCCTCTACGGCGGAGGCGGTTGTCCCTCAAACGTCACCAACTCCCCCACCCGTCTCCCTGTCCGCGGCCTTGACCGGAGGTTTGATCCTCGCGAATTATGTTCAGAAACGTCGGGCTTGATTAGATACAGTGCAACGGCGGCTCATTGACCGGTGGCGGAATTTCTCCTTTGTCATTAGCCAGCTTTGCATATTTCCCGGTTCCTCCATAGACTCCGGCGGGGTGACCACGGTTCGATACGCGGACCCTCCTTCTAACGCCAAACTGTTAATGTAATTTCGTAATATCGATTATGTGGCTATAATAACAACGATTACACTAACAATATGCTGAAATAGACGAACATGCGAGGTTTTATGAGTAAGCAGATATGTCGTTTATATAAGCTCGTCGTTCGAGCAGAACTTCATTAGGGTAAAAATTTTGTATCCTTTATTCGAATGAATTCAGTTACATTATATAGGAAATGCAAGCTGCTGGATCGTCACCAGCCTGCTTCATCATAAGCGGCTGATCAGCAGCCTGCTTCATTAGAAGCTGCTGAACAGCTACCTGCTTCACTATGAGCTGCTGACTTGTCACCAGATTACTTCGTTAATAACTGGGGACTCGTCAGAGCGTTCTTCGATCTGGTTTTTTCTTCATGCTTGATTAATTCTCTTGGACACATCAATCTGGACTTGATTAATTACTTCCTTAAACACGCACGTCGATTATTTCATTAACAACATTGTTCTTGACTGGAAATTAGTTATTTTAGGGGTTTGTTGATAAGATTATAAGCTTAATATGCTGTGTTATAGAATCTGGGAAATGAACCTTTATTTGTAATTGAACGTTTCCAGATTTTTTGCAACTTTAATGAACCTTTATATGTGGTGTATAGTTATTTTTTGTAATTTATTTTGTTCTTGTTTACACTGTAGGCAATATAAGAGGTTTGTATACCATTAAAATGTATCACAGTGGAGAGATGTATGAGAAAGAAGATCAAAACTATGACTATAGAGGAGGAACAGTCAGTGCATTTAATTTTGTTGACACTGCAAGGGCAGATATGAAGTATTTTGATGGGTTAGCTTGTCAACTAGGATACCTTGGAGATAAGGTATTCTATTCCAAGAATAGAAAATATGATGGTTGTAGATGGTGTATTTGATATTGAAAGTATTTTTAATAATCATATAAATAGAGTATGCCATATGTATTTAGATGCTACCAGAGATGATATATTGAGTGAGAATGAGGATATTGAGGGAGAGGTTGAGTGGTATAATGAGGAGAATATTGAAAATGGATAGATTATAGAGGGAATTGATGCTGAGAAAGATAGAGAGGGAGTAAGTCATGGGCAAATTATAGAGGGAATTGCTGTTGAGAAAGTCAGAGAGGGGGTAACTCATGAGCAGGTTATAGAGGGAGAAAATTTTGAGCAAGATAGAGCAAAAGAAAATGATGAGCAGGATCCAGATGGAGGAGATGAGGATAGCCGATCAATAAAGTATAACTTGAGGTTTTTAAAGAGAAAAGGGCAACAAATTGTTAATTCTTTAGGACTAGAAGATGAATCAGATGAAGATTTCAAGTGTTATTATGAAGATGAATTTTTGGATGACATCATGTATGAAGAAAACATGGACATACTTGTGCAAGACAATATCATGTGGACAATGTAAAATTAGGGTGGTTGGCAAAACAATATGAAACTGAGTTCAGGGCTGATCCAAAAAAAGAATGTGAAAGGGTTCATGCATACAACTAGTTTGAAGTTTGGGTGTCATATTTCCCCTTATCATGCCTACAGAGCTAGACGAAAGGCATTGAAGCAGATTGAAGGGAATTCCACTGAGCAATACACAAAACTTTGGGACTATAGTCAAAATTGATTGAGAGAAACCCAGAATCAACTGTTATATGGAAATTGGATAATGGACCTACTGGAAATACATTCAGCAAGTTGTACATTTGTTTAGCAGCATTGAAGAAGGGGTTCAAATCTGGTCTTAGACCATGGATTGGAGTAGATGGTTGTCATCTAAAGGGTCTTTGTTCAGGTGTGTTGTTGACTGCAGTTGGGATAGACCCCAACAATGATCCCTACCCATTGGCTTATGCAGTTGTGGGGAGTGAGACTAAGGAAACATAGGAGTGGTTCTTGCAACTGCTAAAGGCAGATTTGATGGTTGAGAGGGAAGACATGTATACTTTCATGTCAGATAATCTGGAACTCAAAACGATAAATTCTACCGTAAAAACGTAGCTAGCGATGTGTAGAATATAATGCAACAAACGGATTGAAATTCCAATGGTTGGATCAAAAGTAATCTAAGAACTAAGAATGTAAATCAAAAGATAACCCACTTGGTAACTTCCCTAATCTCTCTCTAATCTAAAATGAATCTTAAACTAATGAATTCTAATGAAAAATATGCTTCCAAAATCTGATCCATGTGGGTGCTCCAAACATTAAGACTCATTTGCCAACCATTAAATGCACGAAAAGGCGAATTCGACCTCATCTTAGCCAAAATCCAGAATCTCGCTCGGACATCTTCATACTGGTGCTCGAACAAGCACATCGAGCGCACCTCCTCTTCAGCTCGAGCGTGGCCCTTTGTCATGGGCAGGGAAATTGTGCTCGAGCTAGTGTTGGCTGGCGCTCGATCTGCAGTTAAATTGCGCTCGATCTGAGCTTAAACGTCGACGTTTGTTTTTGACTATTTTTGTTTCGATCCAATGACTCGTCCAAACTTTCTAGGATCTTCCTCTTCATCATATAAGCCTCCCTAAATGCTCAGATCACGTCACTTCATCTTCCTCATCGTGATTCTTTGATTTTGCCCGATTTAGCCTATATAAACAACTTTCTTGCACAAAAGGGTGAATAACACAATATATAGCATATTAGGGTTAATAATGGATACAAATCACTCAATATCATGCTAGAATATTCCAAAAATGATGCAATTATTACCCTAATCATAATGTTTCGATTGAATCTTTCAAATACAATTTGAATTTCTTTAACTTCAATTCCTCGACCGTAGTACGATCTTGAAGAACTCTTAGAGACACTTAGTATATGAGAGAAAATTGTTTACAACTTGATGATTGAAATGAACTTGAACTACCCTATTTATAGTACTAGAAAATCTTGAATTTCATTTTCATTTACATTGAATTTAAATTTCATTTGTCTTCAATGATGACGAACTTGAATTCTTGTCTCTCATGATGGTGATTCTGAATTTTTCTTTTGCATGATGATGTCTTTTGAAATCTTTTTCTTCAATGATGGCAACTTTTGAATTTCTTTTCCACTTTGTCTTGTCTTCTACCTTTGTTGTACATAAATTGAGCCTAGAAGTCCATAATATACCATATTATGGAGTGTTGTCATTATTGGAGATATACAAAGTCATATTATTGAAAATTTCACCAAGTAGTATATAATAATTGAGTAGTATTAATTTTGAGTAGTACTAATATATATAGTAATTAAGTAGTAAAAATATATATAGTAATTATACTAAATATTATATAAACTGTGATGGCAAGCATTCTCTCTGTTTTTTATTTTGAAATTGAGCACATCCAAGGGAAAAATAATGCATTGCCTAATTTCCTAACTCGCGAATTTCTACAGGATTAAAGCATTGATGACTAAACCAAATTCAAAAACACTTTCTATACAAGACTTTGCAAAAACCCCAGATTCAAAATTTCCTACTCTCAGAACAAATACTCACCACTTCAAGACTTTCCTGCTCTTACTTATTCACAAGACACTAAAACTCCAGCTACTCCCAACTCAAAAAAAGCGAATCCCTTCTCCATTTTCTCAAAATTAAAAAAACCAGGGATATTTACCAAGGACCTTTGCACTCATATAGAACTCACAATATACCAAAATATTCCTACCTATTCAGATCTCTTAGAATATATTAAACAGACTTTTGATGAAAAACAATACTGGATCGCTGCTGAACAATCCAAAACATTCAATTTTACCAACTAATATTGCTTGATTCAATGTCAATTGAGTTTCACCACACCCATGACCCAAACGACTCCTAAAAAATACAGTATTCAAAAGTTGTAATTCTCTCAATAAGAAATAGACTTCAATGGAGAGAATTTTCCAAGGGAAAATTTAAATCCTTTAGTGTTGGTCCCGAAACGAGTCTAGATTAGTGTATAGGGGAATACACTGATAACAAGTTTTTCCTTTATCAGGAAATTCCCCTCAGGAATTTTGTCAGTTAGAAACAAACTGAAGATACTCAATGAGACTTAGTTCTGAGGACTGAAAGACTTAGGAACCAGATAATGCTGAATCTTGAAATGTGCTCAGAAAAGATAACCCACCAACTGACTGCTGAGAAGCTGGTGAGTTGGATAGCTATCTAATCAAGGTTTTCAATACGGAATAGTGAGCCCTAAATTATACTCATTTTAAGTGTTTTCCTGAAAGTGTTTTAGCTTAGTTAATAAAAGAGTGGTTAAGGGACTATGCTAAGTTTTCAAGATCAGGAAGATTGATTCTTCCTGAGTTTCAAAGCAATGCTGAATGCAATCCTGAGCTAATGATATGACAGTTAAGAATGCAAAGCAAGTAAATCAGCACACAAGGATTTTTATGTGGTTCAGAGACTCAAGCTTCTACATCCATGGTCTGATTTAATAGGAGAAATCCCCTCTTAGGATTATTCTTGTTTTTATACGTGCAAAGGTACATGAGCAGTCTCCTTCCTCTCTAAGAAATTCAACCCTTGGGTGGTTTTACAAGTCCCAGTCCTTCCCACTTCACCAACTCACAAACTTTGAGTGGTTTAGCTTTCAGTTTTCAACTAGTGTGTGATAACTCTTATAAACAAATTTATGCTAAGGATTAAGTTATTACTCTAAGCTAAAATACAGAAAGTTTCCTATCAACACTAGGGAAATTTGTATTGCAGAGTGTTGAGAGCTTGAATTCTTTGAGGGCTTGAAATTTTGGTTAATCTCGAAATTAAAATTTCCCTTAACCTTTTTTGGGTGCAAGACCTTCTGTATTTATTGGGAGATTTGTAATAGATCCGTTGGAGGAGATCAAAACAAATCTTCCTATTTTAGGTAGGTGGCAGCCTATGATGTACGATTTACTTTTCACCTTGCTTGATTTGATGAAAGTCTTCTGATGCCATCTGCAAGACTGTATTAATGCGAAGGTCAGCTCCGTATACACGTGTCATTGTCTCACTGGCTGCTTTTCAAACGGTTAGTTGTTGACATGACTTTATGCTTCATAGTACCATTTAAAACTCCGAGTAAGTTGTACTTAAACTCAGGTATAAATGTTTATCTTCATCGGAGCTCTGGCATTCTTCTTGTCCTTAGTCATATACAGGATTAACTCTTCCTGACTTCAATCTAGAGGACGTCTCCTTCTGACTTCAACCTTTAGGATGGTTTCCCCTGAACTGAGTACCTGTGAATAAAACAAGTCTAATCTATCCTGAACTATTCCTGAATCTATACAATCTTGAATTCTGTACATAGGCAAATTCATCTTAAGGGTTTTGGAATCTGAATCAAAACAACTCAGTTAATATCCCAACAATTTCCCCTTTTTGGTGATGTCAAAACCTAATTATCCAATCAAGACTAATCTAATCAGAACTGAAACGATGACCTCTAACACTTGAGGTTACTTAGTCTATTAGATGGAAACATAGAAAGATTAGTAAAATTCTTGATAACGATGCAGAAAGTAAATCAGGAAACAACGAGATGTTGTCTCAAGAATGTAATAGTTTCATTGATATAATCGTTTATGTACATTGGTTCCTGAACTATTACAAAATATTTCCTGACTTCTTATCCTTATGCTTCATCTTCCCACTTCTTTAGAGAGATTTGATACTTGTTCAGTACACGGAGAGTAGCTGCATGATATATTCTTGCATCAGACAAAGAGTTCGAGAGCCTCGCAACCTCCACAATCTCATGCTAAATCCTTGTCATGTCCAGATGGTAGTTCAGACCAGTCGTTGGATAGAGATAATGCATATTCTCAGGCTCCTTGATCTGAACATCCCTCTTATCAGCAAAGGCCATGATCTCCACCCAGATATCTCCGTTCTCAAGAGTCATCTAGTTGTGGAAGATGACCTCCTGATTGTCGACCCATTTTCTAATTACGTAGAAGAGCTCTATGAAATCCTTCTTGATGGGCGTACATCTTTCATTCAGCACAAGAGGAACAAAGTTGTCCACATTCTCCCAAGGAACTTGACCCTGCTCCTGAGGCAGCTTCTTCTTCTGAACAGACTTCTTCCTCACTAAACCACAAGCTTCACTCTTCTTCTTCTTCTTCTTCTTCTTCTTCTTCTTCTTCTTCTTCTTC
>JAPKLY010000175.1:626650-648621 GCA_026898435.1 Prunella vulgaris
CTTCTTCTTCTTCTTCTTCTTCTTCTTCTTCTTCTTCTTCTTCTTCTGCTTCACATCTTGTTCAGAGAGGACATCCACCTTTCCTTTCAGGAGATCGATCTGTGTGGCCCGACTTCTGGTTTGTATGGCTATCTGAATGTTCAATTGAGGGACAACCTTCTTCTTCTCGATCAAGGGGTCACCAGGATAGAGGACTCTTCCAACTCATCAAATAAATCAGGGAGAGTTGTTTGCATCTGCTTCTTCTGAGGGACATACTCAGTTTAAGGTTGTTTTATTTTTAGCTTCTGAGTTTCCCCTTTTTGACCCTTCCTTTCTTCCCCCTTCTTTGCACCATCCTCCTCAGCATGCTTCTTGGCCAAATCAGTAATAGCAATATCGTGGGAGTCCGCCTGATCGAATAGAATCTTCACCTTCTTCTCAATCGAGTCCACCCTCTCCCCCGAGTCACGTTCAAATACTGAATCTCTTGCACATTAGATCTCAAGGCAGCAAGGGAGGACTGAGATTTTGCAGACTCAACCATGTGATCAGTTAGCCTCTGACTTCTGAGCACCTCTGTCTTCTTCCATTCATTGTTGAGCTCTGTAATGAGCTTCTTCGCCTCAGCAACGGAGACCTCAAGGGCTATGTCCCTCATCTTGGTCTCTTGAGCAGCTATCGACTCAGAAATGAACTGCTCCATCTGGGTTTTTAGTGCCGCCAGCTCTACTGACCTTTGAGTTAATTGATCATTGTGCATATCAAGTGTTTGTGTTATGGTTTCTTTGTCAATGAGAATTATTTAGGAACCTATAACTACTCAAGTAGAGTATTAGGTGTTTAAGTGAGAACTTGAGCATTTGATAGTCTTATGACTTGATTAGTACCTCTAGTGATGCTTATGCATGCTAGGAATTGCAAGTTGTTAAATGAACCCATAATTGAAGTACTCCAATGCACACTACCAACACTTGCTCACTTGTCAAATGTGATAGTTTAGTAATTTAGATTTCTTGCAAATAGTAGATAGCACCAAAGCCTTGTCTTTACTTTTCTTAGATAATCACCTTATTAAACATCAAATTCTTACTTATCTAACATTGTTTCCCTGTGTTCGATATTTTAACTTGGTCAATTATCAAACATAACAACGACCACGTACACTTGTGTGATTGCATACTCATTTTGGGCAAACAAGGGGAGGTGACTCAAATGGAAGCTCAGGTTGAGCAAGTGGCTAGAGAAGCTCAAAAGGAGCCAATAGGGGTAGAAACTCGCGGGAAAGCTCAAGAGGAGCCAGAGACAGTTGAAGAAGATGACAATGATCATCTTCCTATCAGTGGGATTGGAAGATCAGGAGATCATGCTGGGCCGACTGAGCCAACTACTAAGAAGGGACCAATGGTGATCTCTAATACTGACGAGGTGGAGGATGCATCAGTTTCTGATGACTTAGATCTCATACCATTTGAGCTGAATGCTCGCGCTCAGGCTGTCCGATTGGTTGAGAAACGAAGAACCTTCCCTCTCTGAGCAGGTCCTTCAAGGAGGAAGTTGTAAAGCTGAGGATGTAGGCCTACATTAGGAGAGGCACCTATCAGGAGTTGGCCACGCTGGTTGAGAAGAAGGGTTAGGCTGCTTTTCAAGAGGAGGAGAGAGCCATTTTTGGCACCTTCTACATGTCAGTTTTGCCCACATTCTTAATACTGATGACTTTTTTCGAGTTGTCCAAAATAGGATGCGTGAGGTTGGTCGCACGGTAGAGGAGATTCAGGAACCAACCTACCCTGTTTCTGAACTGGTGATGGAAGGTGATACTTTAGGGGGAAGTACACCGGCCGATTAAGTAACTCCCGGGGCCGAGGTTACTGAGACTTCAGGAGAGGCTCCAAAAGTCCATAAGCCCAAGTCCACTCAACTCAAGATCGGATGGAATCTGAGGCCCAAAAGAGTATTCAAGAGGATGAAGTCTCATGCCTCAGGTATCGAAACTCTGAACTCCAGAACTGAGTCGCTCAAGGAAGATGTCCAAACACTCAGGGAGCAGATGGAGGAGCAGCTTCTGGAGTTCCAGACTCAAACTAGCGTGGAGCTGTCAGCTTTGCGAAGCCAGACTGAGGACAAAGAGAATGTTAGACTCCATTAAGGACAAACATTTATACCTAAGTTAAAGTACAACTTACTCGGAGTAATTAATGTACGATGAAGCATAAAGTCTTGTCAACAACTAGCCATTGGAAAAGCAGCCAGGTGAGATGAAGACACGTGTGTACGGAGCTGACTTTCGCATTTAATGATCCACAGTCCGCAGGTGGCCTAAGAAGACTTTCACTAAAAACGGCATGGTGAAAAGTAAATGTTCAATCTTAGGTTGCCACCTACCTTAAATAGGAAGATTTATTTTGATCTCCTCCAACGGATCTATTACAAGTCTTCACCATAAATGTAGAGGACCTTGCACCCAAATAAGGTTACGAGAAATTTCAAAATCGAGACTATCCAAAGATTCAAGCGCTCAAAGCATTCAAGCATTCAACACTCTGCAATTTAAATTTCCCTAGTGTTGATAGGAATGTATTTAGCTTAACGTGATAACCCATTCCTTAGCATTAGATTTGTTTGTAAGGGTTATAACACAATAGTTGGAAAATTGAAAGCTAAACCACTCAAAGTTATGAGTTGGTGAAGTGGGAAGGACTGGGACTTGTAAAACCACCCAGGGGTTGAATTCGTTAGATAGAAAGGAGACTACTCCTGCACCTTAACACGTATAAAATAAAAAACCAATCCTAAGAGAGGATTGCTCCTATTAAATCAGGTCGTGGACGTAGGAGCTTGAGTCTCTGAACCACGTTAAAATTCATTTGTGCTGATTTACTTGCTCTGCATTTATTAACTGTCATATTCATTACATCAGGAAATCATTCATCATTGATTTGAAACTCAGGAAGAATCAATCTTCCCGAACCTGAATACTGAGCACAGTCCTGTTGATAGAATTTACTAATCGTGTTCGTGTATGTGACTTTACGACGGATTAATTCTACCAAACAATAATCTTATGATTTTATGTTCTTGGGGAGGGGGAGAGTTTAGAGAGAGAGATATTGCTGTAGGAATTGTATTAATTGTGTGAAATATGAGAATCTTTTTCAATAGTTACAAGAGAGGTCTTATTTATAGATGTGCTAGTGTGAGACAGCACCTTATGATCCTATATGGCTTCCGGTGTTGACGAGGGTCTGTAACCTTCGCCCTGGTCTCTTGCACTGCTCTTTATGTTGTGCCTCGTCCTACTACTATGCCTTAGACTAGATGGGCCTCATAAAAACCTCGCCGTAAACCACCCTTGTGGATAAACCGGACGGAGGGAAAAAGAGCACACCATCGGGGTCCTACAGACTATCATGCGAGCTCACGGGCGAACTCGGAGATGAATACTTCTCAGAGCTTTTTATCCAGGCGAGCTCCTACGATCTGGTGCCCGGAGGTGTGCTTGGCGCTCTGGCGAGCTCTCCAGCGACCTCCTAGGTGATCCTGATTCCCTGATTTACCTCGAGTAGCTCGCCCATCAACAATTGCCCCCCAGCTCGCCTTCATCATGACTCGTGGCATGTGTGGGCGAGCTGGTATGCGAACTCTCGGGTGAGCTCCTGCAAGGCGATCTCTCGAGCCGGCGCGGGTGGAGCTCAAGGCGTCGCACACATCTCCATAGGTGTCGTTTCCCGCGCCCCCAAAAATAACTTTTCAACTTCTTTGCAAAAAGGTCCCTGGTCTTTCAGGAATTTCGAGCTCGCGCCCAATGTCTATAAATAGGCAAAATTGAGAAAATTCCTCACTTTGCTTCTTCATTTCTCAGAGCGCATTTTTGGCGATCGTTTCTCTGCTTCAGACGCGTCTCCGAACATTTCCCAAGGTAGAAATCCAGATTTTTCTTCTCTTATTTCAAGTTCTTTTCATTGAAAACCAAAATTTTCCGGACGCCTACACCATGTCTGAGAATTCTTCGAGTCGCACCCCTCCGAATCATGATTTGGGAAAAGAACTTATGACCGATGACTGCCCGAACCCCCAAGCGGCACCTGTGCTCATCTCCTCGGGCTCCGGGGCGAGCTCCGAAACTTTCCCGGACAGTGGCGAGCTCTTGGGGTCAGTTCGTTCTGACTCCAGCGAGCGAGCTACTAGTTCTGGAGAGCAATCCCCGCTCCGCGAGCTCTGGGACTACTCTGAGTGAACTCCCGGGGGAGCCGCGGCCCCGGTCGAAGAAGAGGTCACCGAGACCGAGACCGAGGTTGGGGCCGGCGACATTGCTGGCGAGGTCGATGAAGAGGTCGACGAGGATATGGGGACGGAGGTCACTTATGAATACCTCCGTTTCATCTACTTTCCCTTTCCCAAGCTCCCGGAACATCAAGTCCCCGCCGAGGTCGTGAATGAGTTCGACTGGAGCGAGTATGTGAGAGTCCACGGGGCGAGCTTCCCCCTACCCCGGCGAGCTCCGATCCGAAAGACCACTGGCAAATCCGACCTCAAGGCAAATGGGGTGGAAAGCATCATGAGCGAGTTCGCCCTCCCGGATATTCGGAGGTGGTTCCGCATTCCGCTGGACATTTTCATGTATGCCGCTGAGGAGAAAGAGCGAGCCGACCTCCCTCCTGCCGGGCTCACGGCTATAAACTATCACAGCCTGAAGGCCGGGCTCACCCTGCCCCTGCACCCCATCATTGGGCAGTTCTTGGCGGACACGGGCCTCGCCATCACACAGCTTACTCCGAATGCATGGAGTAACCTGTTGGCAGCCCTGACCATTTTCGGTCTCGAGGGCTACGAAAATCGGCTGAGCACGGCGGAGATCAGCGAGCTCTTTAATGTGATCCGCCAAGCAAGGGAGGGGAAAGGATACTACTCCTTCCAGGCTCGCCCGGGGGGCAAATTCTTAGGCGACCTCCCCAATAAAATCCAGGACTGGAAGGAGCAGTTCTTCTTTATTGGGGGAGACTGGTGAGCTTGTGACGGTCTTGGAGGGCGCATCCCTACTCCCGAGACATACGGGGAGGCGAGCTGTAGGTGGCGTACCTTAGTGTGTGTGCGTCGGATTAGAATACTAATCTAATCTATCTTTTTGCAGGTTTGAAGTGCCACAAGTCGAGCCGTGGGAAGCCGGAGACTTCAATTGGCTTCGAGTTCATGCGGACAGTGTGTTGTTTGCGAGAAAAGAAAGATCGTGAGATCGAACATTTGTGCCAACATCACTGCCGCAGGCTCGCCGGCCTCATCACCTCGCCACACCACCTCGCTGCTCAAGGTTTTGAACTTTTCCATTATGAAGTTCCCACAGCTCGCTGCTTCATACATCCAGCTCGCTGGATTTACTTGATCGTTTGTCGTGCAGGTGTAGGTCCCGTTGCCGAGCTCTCGCCCGTTGAAATTCCCAAAGCCTACCACTTCCTAGCTCGGCAGCTGCGGATGGGTAAGCCTCGTCCGGGGAGGGAAGGCATCCCCTCGGGAGCGGTCCTGGATGCTACGAAGAAACTCGAGCTCGCCAAAGCCACTGATAAGGCTGGGGGCTCGGGCTCTCAGAGGACCTCGGCGCCTCCCCAAACAAAGGAGAAGGTCGCTGATGCCAAAAAAGGGGCGGGCCGAGGCTCAGACCTTGAACGGGGTGCCCGACCCCCTCCACTCCACCAGACGAGGCAAGCTCTCCACCGAGGGGATGGCTCGTGGGTGAGCGAAGAAGAGACTCGCCCCGCCAAGCGAGCTAGGGCTGAGGGCGGATCCGGATCAACCCCAGCAGGGTCAGGGCGAGCTCTCGCTGTTCAACCTTCTCAGGCGCCTCCAACTCCTCAGAGTGCGCCCTCGCCGTCCCCCTACGGGGTCCCTATTCGGGATGATACCCTTCTCGGGCTCAACCCTGATAGGTTCGGGTAAGTGGGCGACCTCTTTTGAAGTTGGAAGCCATTGTGATTTTCTTGATTTTTGCTAACTGATTCGAGCATATGCAGGTATACTCCCGCCGAGCTCCCGCAACGACCTGAATCTCTTCATACCGCCGAGCGGTGCAAGGCCCTAGGCTCGTCAAGGGATCTCCCTGAGGGGTCAGCTCGCCGGGTATTTACTGAGGCCCCCAAGTACCTCTCCGCCTTGGAGCTCGCCATGATCGAGAGGCAAAAGCCCGCCGACTAGGCGAGGTTGGCGATGCACTATGCCTATACAGCGATGGCGGCAGCCCAGCTTGTCACCGATGAAATCACCGCCGCCGACAGAGCTCGCCATGATATGAAGAGGGCGCTCACCAAGGTGGGCGACGAGCGGAAGAAGGCTCTCGAAGAGCTCGCGAGGGCGGAGGCCAAGGCGAAGGCCTCACTGGAGGCGGAGCGGCTCGCCATTAAGAAAGAAGAAAAACTTCAAGCTAACCTCCGCCAACAACAGGCCGAACTCGAGGAAGCCCGCCGGGTACTTACCACCCGGGATGAGGAGCTCGCTCTGACCCGGGTTAAGGTAGGGCTCCTCCGGGATCAGAGCCGAGGGAATTTGGAAGAGTGCCAGAGGTTGAGGGAAGAGGTCGCCGCTAAGGCCCTGGAGATCGCCGAGCTCAAGAGCCGCTTCGACGTTGCCATCACTCCTGAGGCATTGGAGCTCGCCAAGGTGGTTTCCACTGACAAGGGCTTCGTGCTATGCTTTGCTGAGGTTATCCGCTCCTTCCAATGGGCGCGGATTAATAATGACAGTGAGTGGGAGGCCCTCGTCAACGAGTTTGAAGACTGCCTGGAGAAGTCCTCGATCCCCCCGGCACGGAGCTAAACATTGGAGACCTCGCGGGCTATGGGATCAATCTTGACGCTGCTCGTCAAAAATTCAACATCATCCAGACGAAGTAGGTCTTGACTGCCGACCTTGCCCAGGAGGCTGAGGGTGCTGAGGGGGATGCTGGAGGCGAGGTCCCGCTGACGATGGAGCAGATGCAGGAGGTCTGCGGGGACGCGATGATCAACGTGAGTGAGCTCGGTGCTGGCGGACTCCCTGGGAACATTTCGGATGTTGAGCTTACACCTCCCATCCGCCAGGCCGCCCCTACTCAAGAGGTCGCCGACCCCGAGCCCTAGGCTTTCTTTACTGTTGCTTTCCTAGTTTTAGTTTTTTATTTTCTAGTTATGATAGGTCGCCGGGTTGTGGATCTCGCCCAGAAGGAGCTCCATTTTTGTAGCTTTTGATTTTTGTTTTAAGTAGATCTAGCTCGCCGGGCACGTGCAGCTCACCCAGAAGGAGCTTTTTTGTGGTTCAAAGATGGCCAGCTGGTCGGCCTTTGTGGCCAGCACTGCTACTGATACTTAGGATTTTTTCAAGTATATTTTTTACTTGAAAATTTCTTAAGTAGTTTTTTTAATATAAGTCGAGCATTTTTTGTCCAACACTTTTCATTTACGTCTTTGCGCTTTTACGTTATAATTTTTTAAATAGCTCGTTTTTGTTTATTTTTCTGGTACATAACTGTTCGTCTTATTCTACTTTGAGAAGCGAATCGTTCATTTTACGTCACTTACGACTATGAATTGTACCTCTGTTTTGAGAGTGCGTATTCTTCGTCTTATGCCACTTAGGGCCGCGAATTGTTCATCTTAGGCCAGTTAGGGCGGCGAACTGCACTTCGATTGATTCATGTTGGGCCGTTGGGTTTCGTGAACCTTGCCTTAGACGTTTTTTGTCTTTTTCGTGAATTTTTCTAACTTATGGCAGTAGGTGCTTAGCAACCCTTTAAGAAGGGTACCTTCGCGACCTTGGGCACTTTGGCCTTTGCCTTCGAGCTATTTAATTACAACGCTTGGGACCTTGGTCCTTGCGTATTACGGATTTTTGAGCATGTGGGCGAGCTGGGTTTGGCGAACTCCCTGGAGCAGTGGGCGACCTGGTACAGCTCGCCTGGTTGGAGAGCTGCACATGTCCAAACACTTGGGAATTTTTCTGAATTTTTCTGACTTTTTATAGCAGCGCAATTTACATCGGTTGCCATCGACATTTCTGATGCAAACTTTTGACTAGTCTATTACAAGATTCTAGTCTATTGGTAGAACTTTTTTAGATGCGCTGCACTCCATGTGTATGACGAAGCTTTGCCTTCCGTGTCTTCTAGGTCATAGGTACCATTTGGCCAGGCTGCGGTGACCCGGAACGGTCCTTCCCAGTTTGAACCGAATACGCCTGGTGGGGCCATCAATTTCTTTTTTAACACCAGGTCTCCGACCTTGAATTTTTGGTCTCGGACCTGAGAGTTGTAATACTTTTCTGCTCTACGCTTGTAGGTGGCGTTCTTCATTTCTGATGAAGCTCTGGTTTCTTCGATCAGACCCTTCTCTACTGCCATAACTTCGTCATTCTTTTCATCATCATACCCCATCACCTTCCAAGTCTTGTTCTGGACTTCAACCGGGACAACGGCTTCAGTCCCGAAGGCTAGGGCAAATGGGGTCTCCCCGGTGCTGGCCCTATAGGAAGTTCTATAAGACCATAGGACCTCCGGGAGTTCGTCTGCCCAGCTCCCTTTCTTTTCCTCGAGGCGGAGCTTCAATATGTGTTTCAGAATCTTGTTCACCGCCTTGACCTGGCCGTTCGACTGGGGATGGTATGGAGTTGAGTAGTGCTTCTTGATGTTCCATTAATTGCAGAAGTCTCTCAGCTTTTGTCCGTCGAACTGCCTTCCATTATCCTTGATGATCGACTGCGGGAGCCCGAATCAGCAGATCAGGCTTTTCCATATGAATCTGATCATTCTTTCTTGGGTTATTGTTGTGAGAGCTTCGGCTTCAGCCCACTTAGTGTAGTAGTCTACTGCTACAACAACAAACTTTACACCGCCTCTACCAGGTGGAAATGGGCCGATCAAGTCGATTCCCCATTTCGCGAAAGGTCATGGGCTGAAAACCGATTTCAGCTGGTTGGCTGGGGAGTGGATGTTAGGTACAAAAAGTTGGCACTTTCGGCACCTTCGAGCGAAGTTTATGGCATCTTTACGAAGAGTGGGTCAGTAGTAGCCTTGCCTGATCGTCTTGTATGCCAGTGCTTGCCCCCCAGCGTGACTCCCACAAATTCCTTCGTGAATTTCTTCTAACACTTCGGACCCCTGCTTCTTAGTCAGGCACTTGAGTAGGGGTAAGGAGAATCCACGTTTGTAGAGTTGGCCATCCAGCAGCGTATATCGGGCAGACTGCTTTACTAGCCGGCTAGCTTCCCAGGTGTCCACGGGGGTTGTTCCGTCTGTTAAGTATTTTTGGATTGGAGTGCGCCAGTCTTCACTATCCTCCTGCCCCCCACTCGAGGTTTGATTAATCTTATAATCGGACGTCGAGGGGATTCTTAGTGTGGTGATTACAACCTCAGTGAATTCGGCTTCACCGTTGCTAGTAGCTAGCCGGGCTAGGGCATCTGCTTATGTGTTTTCTAGCCGCGGTATCTGATTGATGTAGACCTGTGTGAACATCGAGATCAGATGTGCGGCTATCTTTTGGTAGGTCATCATCTGCTGGTCTTTTGCCTCATATTCCCCCCGGACTTGGGATATTATTAGCTGGGAATCTCCGAAAACTTGAAAATTGGTTTCCCCCACAGCTAATGATAACCTAAGTCCCGCTATAAGTGCTTCATATTCCGCCTCATTGTTGGTTGGTCGAAAGTCGAACCAGATTGCGGAGGTGAAAACTTGTCTGTCTGGGCTAATCAGGACCACACCGACGCCTGCTGCTACGCTGGTTGATGATCAGTCCACGTAGAGGTGCCACGGAGCTATACGCCCCCTCGTTGGATCATGTGGGAAAGTTAGCTCGACGATAAAGTCGGTGAGCGCTTGCCCTTTGATCGCTGTTCGGGGTGCGTAGGTTATACCGTATTGGCTGATCTCTAGTGACCATTTCAGCAGGTGTCCGGCGGTGTCTGGGCGTTGTAGTATTTGACGAAGTGGGAACGTTGTCAGCACCTCTACTGGGTGGTCAAAGAAGTAGGGCCTCAATTTTCTAACACTCATCACCAGTGCATTAGCCAGCTTCTCTGTTAGGGTGTACCGCAACTCAGCTTCATGTAAGACTTGGCTCACGTAGTACACTGGTAGGTGTGTTTTCGCCTCTTAACGGACCAGGACGGAACTGATGGCCACCTCCGACGCGGCTAAGTATAGATACAGCTTCTCCCCAGGTATCGGCTTTGACAGGACCTGCGTATCTGCCAGGTATGTCTTGATGTCTTCAAAGGCCCGTTGGCATTCACTTGTCCACACGAAGTGATTTTTGAGATGGAGCTTGTTGGCTTTGGCCGCCTCTTTGTACCTCCGTGTGTTTACCTTAATCGCCTCGAAGAACGGACGATTTCGGTCGCCGGACCTGGAGATGAATCTGTTCAGGGCTGCCATGCACCCAGTCAGTCTTTGAGTTTTTTGGACGGAATCGGGTATACCCATCTCAATTATGCATTGAACTTGCGTCGGGTTGACCTCAATTCCGCGTTGGCTAACTAATGCCCCAGGAACTTTCCGGAGTGCACATCCGAAGCTGGTCTTTTTGGGGTTTAACTTCATGTTGTAGTGGCGCAGTATGTCGAAAGTCTGTTTTAGGTGATCCAGGTGGTCCTCCTTTCTCAGACTCTTGACAACTATATCGTACACCTCCATGGATTCGCCAATGTGTTGGTCAAACATTTTGTTCACCAATCTTTGGTAGGTGGCTCCTGCGTTGATGAGTCCGAACGACATCCTTTCCCAGCAATACATGTTCTTGTTGGTGTAGAACGCCATATGTTCCTGGTCATCTGGGTGTAGAGCTATCTGGTGATAGCCCGCAAAAGCATCCATGAATGTCATCATCTCATGGCCTGCGGTGCTATCCACCAGCTGGTCGATGTGAGGCAGTGGGAAGTTGTCCTTCGGGCATGCTTTGTTCAGGTCCGTGAAGTCAATGCAGAGCCTCCACGTCCCATTGTGTTTCTTCACCAGAACAGGGTTTGCGACCCACTGTGGACACAATGCTTCCTTGATGAGCCTATTGTCTAACAACTTCTCCACTTCATCAGTTAGAGCTGCGTACTTGTCTGGTCCATACTTTCTCCGCTTTTGGCGTACGGGTTTCCTCATCGGATCTATGTTGGCAAGCATGCTCCAATGGGATCCCCGTCATATCTTCGTGGGACCAGGCAAACACGTCCAGGTTGGTCATCAAGAATAGTTCCATCCTTGATCGGTACGGTTCAGGTAACTCAGAACCGATAAAAAGTTCTAAGTCCCTTTCTGGGTCCACCGGGAGTGCCGTCAATTCTTCCATGGGGGTAGCTTTTCTCTTTTGACTTTTCCATCTCGGGTCGCTGATGAACTCGTCCCACTCCTCTTGTGACATCTGTGCAGGCTTGTGGCCTATGCGCGGTTCGAGGTCATCGGGTTGGCTTTCAGTTTGGGCGGGCTCATCGGCTGTGAGCACCTCCTGTGGTTTGTCAACTTGGGATGGCGCGGTGACTTGGGGAGTTGGGTCAACGTCCATTGGCGTGGGTTCTTGACCTCCCGTAGGTCCCCCATCTTGGGCTTCATCAACCACCTCCATGGGAGCGGGTTGCTGCTCCTGCGCAGGTACTGACCCCAGCACCTGTCTCAACACTTGGGTTTCATCCAAGCTCTCCATTGGTGTCGGTTGTGTGTCTTGCATAGGTCCAGTGCCTTGGTTGATTTCTGACAAATCGCCTACCTCCATCATCTCAGTTTCGACCGAGATGACGTCTAGGATGTTTGGCTCGTCTACAAGAATCTGTACTTCCTCTTCGAGGATGTGGACCTGTGTAACAACCTTCTTGACCCGGTCGTCTTTGATTTGGAGTAAACACTCTCGGGCCTTTTTCTGGTCACCTTTTATAGTTCTGGCACCTTTTGGAGTTGGGAATTTCAAACAGTAGTAGTAGGTCGAACACGCCACTTTGAATTCATTAATAAACGGGCGGCCAAGGAACCCGTTGTAGGAGGACTGCTGGTCGACAACAAGGAAATCTATGAGCCTAGTCAGTCTCCTTCCGGGATCCTCAGCTGATACAAGCTGGACGCTCAACCTAACACTACCTAGGGGGACGGTTACAGCTTCTCCGAACCCCACTATCCTAGCATTGCTAGGTTCCAGATACGACTCAAAATCACCTAAGGTATCCAAGGTGGATTTGAAGAGAATGTTGGTGAATGCGCCAGTGTCCACAAGTAGCCTGTGAACTCGGACGTTCATGATGTTGGCGGTTATCACCAACGAGTCGTTGTGGGGCATCAGTACCCCTTCCAGGTCCGCCGAGGAAAATGTCAGCTCATCAGTAAGCTGCGAGACGGACCTGGGGCCGGAGCTGCCCTCCTGGACTTGGTTTATGGCCAGGATTTCGGCCTTCCTCTTTCTCCTGGACATGGAGGATCCCCCGTCCTGGAGACCTCCAGCGGCTCTGATCTCCTCCTTGAGAACCAAGAGTTCTCGGGTGGGCTCCATGTTTTGCTGAGGCTGGGGAGGTGCCCTCCGTCTGTTATGGAGACTAGGCTGGTCCGCTTCCTCCTCCTCATCATCGGAGGTAGCCCTCCTCTCAAACCTTGGCCTCTTGACTGGGGCCTTCTTCACGAACTCGCCAGCTTCCCGTCCTCGTAAAATTGCCAGAGTTGTTTGAGGAGGTCTCGGCATTCACTGGTGATGTGGCTGATGGCCTGATGGTAGGCACATAATTTGTTGGGGTTGAGCTTCGTGCGGTCCTGGAGGATCCGCCTCGGCTCTTCCAGCATGGCCTTGCCTTTGACGGCAGTGAAGACGTGGTCAACGGAGACAGTGAGGACCTGGTTGAGCTTTTCTTTGAGCTCGTCTCCCTCGCCAAAGGCCTTTAAGTTCCGGGGGGCTTTGTAGGTGCCCCCGGACTTCTTCCCGTAGGGTTTCCTTTCTTCGTGGGCACCAACTTCTTTGAGTAGTGCCTCCTGCTTGGCCGCGAACACCCCCGCCTTATGACAGAATTCGGTGTAAGTGTTGGGACATGCGAGGTGCATCTCTTTCCAGAGGTCGATGCCCCTCTTGAGTCCGGCCATTGCCGCGACGACCTTAGTTTCCTCGCTCATCGGCTCGCCTTCCAGCAGGATTTTGTCGAACCTTTCCAGGTACTGCTGGTCGGTCTCGCCCTCGCCTTGATGGATGTTGGCGAGTCGGTGCTTCTGGGTAAGGTAGGATCCGAACCCAGAGAAATGGGCCAGGAACTCCCGCGAGAGTTGGCCAAATGAGCAGATCGACCCCGGGGCGAGTGAAGAGAACCAGCGGTGAGCTCGGTCCCCTAGGGTTAGCGGGAAGTTCCGGCACTGGGTGGAGTCGGTGGCGCCAACCGAAATCATGAAGTCCACGTACTTGGCCATGTGGACTTTCGGGTCAAATTCGCCCTCGTACGCGGACATCACCGGGAATTGAATTTTCTTTTGGACTGGTGCGCGAAGGATGGCAGGCACCAAGGGAGATGCGGGGAGAGTTGTGGCGTCAGGTCCGCCAGACTTGGCTGCTACTTGTGCTTGTAGCATTTCGACGGCCTTTTTCAATGAGGCCAGCTCGTCATCCCGGGTCACCTCCGGTGGAGGTTGCTCAAAGGTCGTGCGTCTCGCGGACGCACATCCCCAAGGTGCCTCACTCTGGGGTGACCTCTCAGTGACGGGTTGGAATTGACGTCCGCCATGTGGGCCTAGCAGATCAGCGGCGGGCCTCCTCAACCTTTCGTGGGCGGACCTGCGTGGTTGTTGGTCGGAGTCCCCGTGGGACGCAGCTGGGGCCGCAGTCCTCTCATTTTCGCCGTATCTCGGGCCCAGGCGGCCTTGGAGGACTTCCCTCCTTTGTGATTGGTGGGTGCCAGATGCCCCGGTGTAGGCCGACTCCCTTCCGGTGTAAGGAGCGGGATCTTCCTTCACCATTTTGGCCTTCCCGGTTCTCTCCCTACGTTGGCGAGCTTGTGCCGAGCTCGCCTCCTGCTCTGTGGGGAGGACGCTGTAATCCCCCCGGGTTTGGGTGCCCTGGGTGGGCCTGGTCTGCTCCCGAGCTTCGGCAGCTGGAGCTCGCCTGGGTACCAGGGCGAGTTCGTCCTGCTGCCTCTGCTGCAACCTTTGTAAGGTAGCAATGGTGCGTTGGAGCTCGTCGGGGTCGCTGGCCAGGTCCCTCGGGGCGGGGGCTAAGTCTTCCTGGGTCACCACAACTCGCGGAGGTCGCGGAGCTGCGGTGCTCTTTTGGGGAGGTGGCAGTGAGGCCTCCACCACCTGGCATGAGGTCTCCACCTCGGCCTGGTTTTGGTCACCTCCTTTGGACCTTCCCGCAGCTGCGGAGGCCTGTCCCTTGGCGGCTCGAGTGTTAGCCATTTTTGGATTTCGGAGGGGGTAACTTGCTGCAGGTCGCCGAGGTGGAGGGAGGTCGCCGGGGTGGAGGTTGTCCAGCGTAGGTTGAGTTGTGCAAGTTTTCGTCTAGCCATGCGTGCGATGAATTATCCGAAATCCGGTTTATTCGTGTACACGCGTGCGTTCGAAAACTTATCCCAGGCAGATTTTGTAAAATCTGAAAATTCTAGTTTTTATCCGGAAATCTGGGTTCTTCGTTCAAGGGATGAAGATGTATGTGTATCTTCAAGTGTTCTTGATTTTTATCAAGAACATCTTCGAATCTTCAAATCTTCAAACAAACCCTAACTTTTTGTTCTTGAAATTTTTTTAATTTTTCAGATTCGCACCCTCCTTCTAGCGTCAAATTGTTGATAGAATTTACTAATCGTGTTCGTGTATGTGGCTTTACGACGGATTAATTCTACCAAACAATAATCTTATGATTTTATGTTCTTGGGGAGGGGGAGAGTTTAGAGAGAGAGATATTGCAGTAGGAATTGTATTAATTGTGTGAAATATGAGAATCTTTTTCAATAGTTACAAGAGAGGTCTTATTTATAGATGTGCTAGTGTGAGACGGCACCTTATGAGCCTATATGGCTTCCGGTGTTGACGAGGGTCCGTAACCTTCGCCCTGGTCTCTTGCACTGCTCTTTATGTTGTGCCTCGTCCTACTACTATGCCTTAGACTAGATGGGCCTCATTAAAAACTTCGCCGTAAACCACCCTTGTGGATAAACCGGACGGAGGGAAAAAGAGCACACCATCGGGGTCCTACAGACTATCATGCGAGCTCACGGGCGAACTCGGAGATGAATACTTGGGCAAGCTCAGAGATGGCACCTGGGCGAGCTCAGAGCTTTTTGTCCGGGCGAGCTCCTACGATCTGGTGCCCGGAGGTGTGCTTGGCACTCTGGCGAGCTCTCCGGCGACCTCCTAGGTTATCCCGATTCCCTGATTTGCCTCGAGTAGCTCGCCCATCAACAAGTCCCTTAACCACTCTTTCAGTAACTAAGCTAAAGAACTTTCAGAAACACTTAAAACGAGTATAATCTAAGGCTCACACTTTCGCACTTAAAAGCTTGTTTAGATAGTTATCCAACTAACCAGCTTCTCAACAGTCAGTAGGTGGATTATCTTTACTGAGCTCTGAGCACTTTTCAGAATTCAGCGTATCTGGTTACTGAGTCTTTCAGTCTTAAGGACTAAGTCTCAGTGACCACTCTCAGTTTATAGCTGACTGAATTCTAAGGAGTATTTTCTGAAAAATGAAAAATTATTATCAGTGTATTCCTCCTCTCATACATCGATTCAGACTCGTTTCGGGACAAACACTAGTTATATTATTTCATGTGGTAATGCACTGTTTACTACTTTACAGTCATTATTGTATGAAAAATAATTATTTCAATAAAAATGAATAAATATTTGTTGAAAATCAATATTTGTTCTTATAATAACACACATTCTGCTCTTATATTATACGAAAAAAATATTTATTCAATAAAAACAAATAAATATATGTTAAAGAACTATATTTAATATAATAGTAACACATATTTGCTTTATTTAGTAACACACATTTGCTTTCAGTTTATATTACTGTATGTGTAAACATGTCTTACTATAAGAAAAAAATATATTTTTATTTGGGTATATTGCACGGGTCAGATTTGGTGCAATATTGTATATAAAAATATGTGTTATAATTTAATATTCAAAAGCAAGCTAAAATAATAATAAATTATAAATGACACATAAGTAATATGAAATGCACGTGGTGCTTGAAGTATATAGATTAATGAATAGCTATTACATTTTATTATATCAATTTAGAATCAACAATTTATGTTGAAGTTTATGACCGATAATTCAATAAAATATCTAAGTGTTCATACGACCAATGCTCTCAAGTCTCAATTGCTAGGCTCCACTTTCCAAATTATTCCAGCTTCTTTATTCTTTCGTGCCGCTTTGAACAGGAAAAAAAAAAAAAAAGTGATTAGGTACAAGCAATGAATGAATTATATTGCAAAACAAGAAATGGAATATTTGAGTATCTCAAAATTTTATAAACTTCTATACATGAGATAAATAAATGAATTGAATTATGTGCATGCATTAACTCAAAAATAATAAAATTTTGTTTAAATTGTGGTATTATGAGGGTGAAAGATGTTAAAAATTATCTATTTTTTTGATGTGTATATTATTTTGGGAAGTGCAAACAAAAAAGAAGTGCAAATTAATATAGACGGAGGGATTATTAATATTGGCCAAGGCGACATAGCCGTCATCATGATAATATGCAAGTTTTTCTTGAAAAATGGGGAAAGCCCATTAACAACTTTACGAAAAAATGGGACGCTTGATGAACGAATTTAAGAAGGGCCAAGGTCATCAGCACTGGCCTTTTTTTGGAAATACACTGCCGACATAAATACACTATCCTTTAGAAAGATTCACTGCCCTATGTTCATCATTTTTTTTCCGAAAAAATTTTCCTAACACAACACAAAAATGAACAAAAAATTCGAAATATTTTGCCGAAAATTGGTAAAATTTTCGAAAAAAAATGCCGAACATTTAAAGGGTAGTGTATTTCTTAAGGTGGCTATTGTCAATAACCTGGGCCTTTAAGAAGATACCGGCCCAAATCATGTAGTTAAGGGGTCAAACCCATCCTTAGAAATATATAAGAAAAGCTGTTAAAAGCAAGCAGCTGCAGTCAAAAGCAACCTACCACCCACCTTTGTTGCATGCCATCCATACAGAAGTGATTAACTCACCATGTCCATGCAGCAGCTGTACCCATCAAGATATTAGAAGCTGGAGTAATAAACAATGCCCAAGACCCATAAAAGTTAGCACATCCTGAACTCTTACGGAAATCTCTCGACGAATCCATAATGTCCATGAAAAATGCAACTAGAAAGCCCTCAGCATACATATTTATAGCTGTAGCAACTGAAGAATCCCTACATTCTTATAGGTGAGATTATACAACGAATCCTTCTTGTTTAAAAGCTTGGCTGGATTGCTCAAAGGCCAACTTCTGAATAGCATTAAGTTGCTCTACAGCTATTTATAATAATAGTTCCTATTCCAGCTTTTTTTCTAACTTTGTTCAAATAAAGTTCAATAACTCTATATAAAGGAAACCAGACCAAATGGACACCCCCATTAAGCAACATTTCATGGCATAAAAATCTGAATTTTCTCTTAAGCACGGAAAACAACAAACCAGATGGAGATACAGAGAAAGAGAGAGAGAGAGAGTTTAGTTCTAGTTACGTAGCCTAGTAAGAGATAAAATAGGAAATTGTTAGGAGTGTACCACTATACATGTATACATGTTGATTCCTTTGAATTAATTTCACGAATCATCATAGGAAAAGTGAGGAGCAGCAGTGCATCCAGGATGAAAGGGATCTTCGAATCCACAACAATGCCAGTATTGGACTACTTTTCCCGAGTCAGGGGTATCCATGGTGCCCCCCGTATGTACGCTTTCAAACTTTCTCCGAGTTTCTCCTGGCCAACAACAAAATAATATCAAATTCCACCTACCAAATTCTTCTCACCAAACTAGATTAGATGCAAAACAATACAAAAACACAAATATAGGCCAACTCTAAATCTCTACAAATATTAACACAGCCAGAGGGATGTTCAACAAATTACAGCAGCATTATGCAACTTTGTAAGATTACTCGAGTTATCTCCCCTCAACTCTTCTTCCCAAGTATCCTGTTTTGATCGTCTAACATGTCCATTGTATGAAGTAACTGCCTCTTAACAAGCCGTTTCACATGAAATAATCAAACACCTTTAGTCAACTTCATTCACTATACTAATTCATTCTGCATCCTAAATTCCGAATTCATTCTTGCTAGTCTCCTACAAGTTAACACCATCAAATTAAATTGGAGCTTACTACAAAAACACTCTAAACGCAGTCCTTAATTAGCAATCTATTGATCTAGCAGAGTAGACTATGCAGTGAAATTGGAAAAATATATGAATAGAAGAGAGAAAATGCGGTACCCCCAAAATGAGCAGTGTGATAACAGCAAGCACGGGGATGATTGAGCAAAGGATCGAACCGAGTTTTGCAATTCTTACAAGTCCGCAGAGTTTGAGCTTGGTTGTCTGAAGACTGCGCCGATAATTTCCGTCCCACACGGTTTTTCACCAAACCAGGGCATCGCGGCGGCGACAACGACGGACGAATACGAAGAACATTTATTCTGCTGTGGCATATAATCGAAGAACTGGAGATTAGAACCGAGGAATTTGTACACAGTATTTGGGAATCCATTATTAGGGTTTATTTATATTTTTGTTCATTTTATCTACACAAATGGGTTGGGGTGAAGATAACATTTTAAAGTATTTGGGCACGCTAGGGTAGGAATAGGCCCGCCAGACTAAGGCATTTTACAAAAAAGTGTGGGTTGATTTATTATTAATGGGCTTGTTATCGATAGTAGGCACGGTTTGAGATTTTTTTAGCAAATAAGTCAGGTCTGAATTTTTTTTATAGACCTACTTAATAAATTTTTTTTATCTTTTTATTAATTATGAAAATTTCAAAACTACACCTATAATATCAACAAATGTCTCAATAACACCAATAATAATATTAAATATTTTATCAAATCACAAATAACATCGTTAATGCCTACATCAACTCATTAAGAAAACAATAATAAAATCATAAAGTAGTTCAAAAAATCAATACATAAATGATAAATTTTTCTTCCAATTTTCTTCAACTACATACAAAGAAAAATAAATATTCCTTCCAATTTTCTTCAACTTACCACCTTCTGTGGCACTGGTCTTGTTCTATTAGAGCATCTATATATTCCCTCCGTCCCGTAGGAATTTGCACCCTATGGGACGGCACATTTTTTAAGGAAAATATATTTTATATATAAAGTAGTGGCATATGGATAAATATGTGTATAGATTTGTGAGTGTGCACGTAAATCAATGTTTCCTTTTTAGTAGTGTGCAAATTTGTGTGGGACGTTCGAATAAGGAAAATGTGCAAATTCTTGTGGGACAGAGTGTGTATTAATTAATAATAAAAATGATAAATTATATCTTAGGAAAAATTACAATGTGGTCTACTCCTACATACTATCCCATAATCTAGTCTATCTGAGAAAACACATCACATTCAAGTCTAATAGAATATATTTCATTAACTTAATTGCTCTTAATCATATTTAATTATCAAATAATAAAGCAGTATACATCACATCAAGCCATCAATTTTTTAATAGGCTTACTGCGACAAAGGATAGTTAAAGCCATTTATCCACCGGGCAACACCATACAAGCATTGAGAATTCAATCAAAAATAAATGTGAGTTGTTAAAAAATTCAAATTCCAGAGCAGGTGACTGATGGTAGGTCTTGAAATCTGGAGCGGAGTTTCGGAATCAAGCGACGGCAAAGATGGGAGCTTCGATGTCGAGCTTTAATGGCGGACTCCGACGGCTTCTTCAGTTCCGGCACTGGGTTTGTAAATCCGGCAAGGTGTTGAATTCTTAAGCGCGGCACTTTACTCTAGCGTAGTGGTTGCGAACGATTTTCGGCGCCGGCGAGGGATATCCATGGCCACAAACAGGTTTGGTGCAGTTGAATGTGACACTATTATGGGTTTCTTGGTACCATGTATAACTCCATTATTCGCGTTTGCTTGATTGCATTTGCTGTAGATTTTGATCTTTTTTGGGAATGATGTTAGTGATTTTGTAGAAATATATTTATTATCTGGGTTTTGATTTATTTGATGGAGAGCGGAGATGGAGGTGACGATCAAGCTTCTGGATGGATGCAAGTCAAAAAGGTTTTATTTGCACTCATTCTGTTGTTAGAAAGTCAAAAAATAGAAATTTACTTTATATGTGTATGTATATATATATGTATATATATACTGGAATAACATTTTCTTGTACTCTTCCTAATTATGCTAGATAACTTCCCTTAAAAGTGATTTTCAGCGGAGGGATTCTGAATATGTCGTTGCTTGAAAATTTATAAATGTATCTCTTGTATTTAGCGGCTGACAACTGGTCATTGTTGATGTTTGCCTTGTAGATTGGTGCAAAAGATGATGATCTTGGGAATATGCTTGTAAAGTATCCATGGATTCTCTCTGCTAGCATCCAGGAGAACTTCAAGAAAGTCCTCGATTTAGAAGGTACTACTTACAAGCAGAAACTTAATATTTTTCACCTTTGGCATCATGTAACTTACAGTTGTATTACGTTGGAAACCATAAACCTTATGGTAATAACAAACTAATAATAATGTTTTTATTGGGGTACATAAATTTCAGGTCCATAGAGTTTGCTCCTCGCAAGCAATCAAAAACTGGCCACATATTTTGGGTTGTTCTAATAACAAGCTGAAGTTGATGGTGGAAGAGTTTAGCGAAATGGGCATTGAAGATAAGAAGCTGGGTTGCATTATTGCCAAGAGTCCACAACTTCTACTTCGCGAGCCTCAACTATAGTATAATGAACTGTATATGTTTTAGTAGTATAAATATAGTATAACTGTATATGTATAGTATAATGAACTGTATATGTTTTAGTAGTATAGTATAATGTACTATAATGCAACTCATTTTCGTGTATTTCGTCTGTGGCTATTTGGTTTCAGCAGCTCCCCTGCAGTTTTAATACTTGCTAACCATGATTCCCAAGCCAATTGCTCAATTTAGATAGATATAAACACGATCCATATTTGTGCAGCTACAAATCATCAATTGTCAACAATACATTCATTTAAAAAAAGGTCCAGTACAAACTTGCAATAAAAACAATTACCACCACCTAGGCAAGAACCATTACATCCTGTTAGCAAAAAATATCTACAAATATACACACAACAAGCGGTTGGAAATAGACATTCACATCAACATGCAGTAAACTATACTACTACAATGCATTCTATATAAATAATCAACATAAAGGGTTCATGTGCCCGTCCACTGCAACCTTGCTCGTGACCTGGTCATTTTCTTCGTGGCTTTGTCCACACTTTTGTAGTCTGGCGCATTTCTTCTTACGCGGATCACCGCGCGCGCCATGCCCCCTTTCTGGAAACCAAAAGACAAGACCCAAAATATATTAATTTAGCGTACTACATTTATATACGCATCCTAATGAAACATCATATAGTCACAAATGCTAATACATTTTGTACCTCTACATTCGACCAATTTAAATAATGCCTCTCAAGTTCAGTTATTTTCACCGAGACAAAAGACATGTACGAATTCGGGGAGTCCAAGATGCTAAACCAAATTCTGGACCATATAAAACAGTTATCCAACAGATTAGAAGAGTTAAAGGAGTACTCCGTTATCTCTCAGCAGCAACCGATGCAACTTTCCCCAGTATCATGGACTCAGCTGCACGGATTGCTCTCTGAGACCCTGTGATGGTGACTTTCCTGCAGAAGGTGCAAGAAGTCAAGATGTATAACTAATTACATAGTCCTGATATTTGTTGAAGATTCCATTTGGTGATACCTCTTAGTCGTTCCGGACATGAAGTCGCCCCTATCAGAGATCTTTAAACGAGCTCCG
>JAPKLY010000175.1:648631-701941 GCA_026898435.1 Prunella vulgaris
ATGACAGAGTGCTTTGTAAACAGATCAATCTACAAGGATAGTTCTTGTATATGCCCACAGAATAATCAAAACCTACAAAACCCACCTGACTGATCTCCATAATACTCCTTCCACCACGTCCAACAAGGGGGCCAATGTGTTCGTCTGCAACTCCAATAGTCACCGAACTGCTTTTGTCCTTCTGCAATAATAGCACATTGCAATCACTACTAAGTCAGATAAACATATCTATGAGAAACTTTCAAAAGGGGAAGAAAACTACACCCAGTGAATCAGACTGATCATCAGGGGCATCCAAAAGATACTACAACAACACATTTTTTAATTTCAACGGACACAAGCAGGTCTAATTCAAAATTACAGTTGGGATGTACTGATTGCAACCCAAGCACACCTTTAAACTAGGATACAGTCAGAATTCATAGGACCATATTCTCCTATTGAAGGGAAATGAAGTAGATTATCAGGGTTCCAAACTCACGTTTGTAATGCTTACAATCCCTTACTTGGTATAATATTGCTCTTCTGGTCTTTTCTTCAATTTACTCTCCAAGATATTCCTGCATAAAGGAGACACCACATTCAATAAATAAATTTAAATGCACTAATAGATATAATGGTATAATTGAAAACACTATAGTATAACTGATTATCAATGGTATAATGCACTAATAGATATAACTGAAAAACAATAGTATAATTACACTAATATAGTATAACGCACCAATCCACTAATGCAATAATAAAAGCTGAGTATTACTTAACATTGTAAACATGGTCACACATTAACACATTTTTCTTACAATTCTCTACAACAGCCCCATGAAGAAATTTCAGTCCACAATTTTGACAAATAATTACACGATCAACTTGTCTGATAAACATAAAAATAAGCAGAGAGAAATATAAAAGCCATCAAAATTACAACTTGCAGCTTCATTTTTGAATGGGCACATACTACACAGCCCTAAAAAAAATTCATACAAGAGTATTAGCAATATATTAATGCAAATTTTATCAACAACTAGCTGAACCAGCCTCAATTCGTGAGATGATTTTATCAACAACTAGCTGAACCAGCCTCCATTCTAACAGTCACAGGACCACCCCAATGTACACGTGTTCTGTAAGCAACATTACTCAGATTACAGTAATACACCCACGGACAACCAACACACCCATGAGACATTCATAACCATACAACATTAAAAGCACAGTAAGACACTTGAGTATGGGGAAACATATATTTTAGTCATGCGCAGTACTATAAATTCGACCCCATTATACTGTACTTGAGTAATGCACCCACAGACACCCCACACAAAATTGAGTCATGTCGAAAAAATATATATACAACTGTCTCTATTGTAAGCCAAATGTTAAAATTTTAGATTCGTCAGAGCCCCCCACCACACACACATCGTAATAAATCGAATCACATATTGAACAAAAAATACCCGACTTATCAACCCCTATTTGGTTAATTTCAATCTTTTCGTTTTCCTACCGACGCGGGGGACAAACCCAGTTGAAATCGAAAGCATTTTCTTGCCCTCTTCAACTGGATGGCTCATGGAATCAAAACATTCCCACGTTCGATTATCTGAAAACCCTAAATCTCAAACACCCTAAATCCACGGCCTATGTCGACACAATCATTTGCACATATACGAAATAAAGGCTTCTCTGAATGAATCGACCAAACAAATGTAATCGGAGGAAAAAACTTACCAGCGCCGTTTGTCCTCTACAATGTCGAAACAACTCAAGCCTTCTCGGTTTCTTCAACTGGTTCGAAAAAATTGATTCTACAATATAATAATTTACTTATGCGTGTATATTTGACCGACTCTATGCATCTCATTAACAGTGTGCTCTCCATAAATTCACCAAAAAATAAAAAAAATTCAAATTAGGACTAACAAAAAAACCTGGAAAAAAATCATATTTTTCTGATTAATTTTCTCCGTCGATATTCACCCGAAGAGGCTTAGACGGCGTCATAGTCCTCCTTTTCCACATATTGATCTCCTTCCTTGGCTCCAAATCCAATCCGCCAGCGCCGACCATCACTATCGGCGCTGAGAACGGGATGCCGACGTCATCCTAATCGTCACTGTCCGCCCTCTCCCCATCGGAGTAAAATCCCCGATCTTCCTCCGGCATGATCTGTGCCGCCGTCCAATCGAAATTGGCGAAGGTGTCGCGGCTGCTGGCAAATTTCCTATTGTTGGATATAATCTTCAACGACGTGCAGGATTTTTTATTGTTGCCTATCGTAGTGTAGACTCAGGAATTAGGCTGTATGTATTTGCTTTTCTCATTTTACCTATCGTAGCCCTACACTTTTCCCATTTTAACCTCTTACTTTATTATTACACCTTAATTCCCATCGTTAGTTGGCTATTAGACTGGTTTGTAACTAAAAAAAGGTTTTTAGACTCACTTTTAAGTTGGGCTTCAACTTCTGACCTAAATGTGTTTGCCCCTATATCTTATAAATTAATATTATCTTAATTATATATTTATATATTATATTATCTATATATAATTAAATAGGCTGGTCTGTTGGGCTTAATAAGCCTTTTAAAAGGCTCAGACCTGACCTATTTAACTAAATAAGCTTCTAAAAAGGTATGAATCTGGCTTGTTTATTAAATAGGCCGAGTCGAACAAAACTTTTAGTAGGTCAAGCCGTATGTTCCTGTTGGGTAGCCTGACATATTCCCACCTCTAATGACAACATTTCATATTTAGCGTAACCTTCGTTTGAAATGCTCCAAGGGACATGAAATCAATGTTTTTATGCTCGGACCAATGATTAAATTGGATGAAGCATTGGTTGCCCATTTAACCGATCCAATTATTTGGACTGATGATCTTTTTTTTTTAATATTTGTTATATTAAAATATAAAATAAATTAAATATTTTTATATAAAATTTTAATAATTTATAAGTTTTCATATTAAAATAAACACAATAAAATTATAGAAAATTAAAATCAAAATACTCAAAATAACTCAAGTTATAATATCGGATTGTAATTCTTGACATATTTCATAACTCATGCATAGTGCAATTTTAAATTAAAATATTACTATGAAAATTTAAAAATATAAATTCTACAATAAAATAAATTTAGGGTTGTGACATGTCTCATGATTTAACTTAATAAAAAATTACAATTTAAAAAAAACTTAAAATATAAAAATAGACTGGTTCAACTGATTTTTTCCGGTTAAACCGTAAAATATTTTTTTAGGGGTAACCAGACCGATTTTATAGTCCATTTCCAATTCAACCGGATCTCAGAAACACTGGTTGAAACATTTGTTATAGCTAGGTATTGTGTTGACAAATTTTACTGTCAAATTTATTGAAATTATTAATTATTTTGAAAAGTATTTCCACCATCTTATAATTATTTTTATATTAATCTATTTTGAACTTTTTACACTTTTTTTCACACTCTTAAAAAGAAAATAATTGCGTGAATAATATAATAATACATTTGAAAAGTAAAATTATCATAATGGTACACCAATTTTCCAAATTTTACTCTAATATACTTTATTTGTCCCATATCATTTTTTTTAAATCTCAATCTAATAAATTTGTAGCTTTTTTGCAGGATTTGTTCAGATTTCACCTTTTGTCCATATTTGAATTCAAGCATCAATTTGAATTTGTTGATAGACGAGTAAGATGGCATAAAAGGTGGCCAAAATACTGCTAGCGCAATCAAGATAAAGATTATCGGAAGTAATCATCTTATGAATAAGGCCACATGGAAAGAGAAAGAGAGGCGAGCAGGAAGTGAGCAACATAACTGTAAGAGTCATACAAGCTGCTCCCCTTCACTTCTGTTAGACAAAGAGCCCCACAGAGACCTAGTTAGAGCTGCCCGCTCCACCTTGCATAGCTTACTGCCGCGACCATGAAGATCCGGGATGCAATTAACATAAATGGGTATATTACACTTGCTTTAAGACAATAAGTGACAAGTGTAAGGACACTTGTCACTTAATTAGACCATATAAGCTTAAATGGTGACACCTCACCACATGCAAATGTATAAATATGTAAATTATTCACTAATAAATGGATTCCAATTTCACATTTCATATATCTTGTTATATTCATAAGAGTTCTCTTCCTCTCTTTCTCCTTTCAATCTTCAAATATCATAATTACCTAAATAAAAATAATTCCAGTAATTGTTAGTGCATTCACTCCAATATTAGCCCCATTAATAATCCTAATTAGGGAAGAATCACTATCACTTTTGGCGCTAGAAGGAGCGCTTGAACTGTCGGTTCTTAAGGGTTTTCGAAGAAAAGCTTGAAGATTGAGAGTGTGTTCTTGAAGATATTCAAGAACATGTACAAGAGGATTTGAAGAATTTTTTTTCTAGAAATTCAAAGAATTAGCTACTATTATGAACTTAGCTACAACTTTATTGCATGTGTATGTGAGCTGAAGACCAATTTATTGTGAGATCCGTTCAACAACTCAATGCTGATGATGCCAAAAAGGGGAAAGGAATGAAGAAGAAGCCGTAGAAGGTCCTCAGGAAAGATGTTCCTCCGACCGCTCCTACTGACAAGAAAAGGACGAGATCTGTTCTACTGTTGAGTCTAGTGCCCCCGAGTCAGCCTCGAAGAAGATGAAACAAGGTTCTCTTGATGGGATCTTCAAGGAGATGGAGGTGGGTCTCCATTCGGAGGTGGCAGGTCAGAAAACGGAGATGAGTGTTCCTGAGAAGCTGGCAAAGATGAAGGAGATCTCTCAGGACACTCAGATCCAAATGCTGAAGGGGACGGTTGAGTATCTGACAAGCTTGGTTCAGAAGCAAAGGAAAGTGGCTCTTGGATTAAGGAAGAAGGCTCCGCAGACGCTGGTTGTTCAGGACCAAAGGCCAAATTTGTTAGAACATGTTGAACAATTTGTGCCTAAAGAGCTGAATGAGAGATGGGTCCCCCTGAGGAATGAATGGGTGGACCTATTCTATGTTGTGGGCATCTGGGATGATCTGAAGAAAGATAAGGAGACGATCCTCCATGCACCATGGGATGTTGGAAGAGCATCCTGACATCTGGACGGAGATTGTCAGGCATGCAGATGCGAAAGGTGTGGAGATCAGCACGCCGGAGAACATCATGTATCCGCTACCGATGCAAGGACTGTCAAATCAGCTGAATCGGCCAGTGATTCAGGAGGAGGTTGGGTGGATAGCTAGGGCAACTGACTCCCTGACTGATCCAAACCGGATGAACACAATCTTGCTGCGGGTACTAAACAAGTATGGAATCCCTTTGGATCAATGGGATGTAGAAGATTGAATTTAATAGATCAGGATAAATGTAATAGCTTCAGAACCTTTTGTACTTGTTGAAAAATCAATGAAAATATTACATTTCTGAGGTCTGTTGATGAAATTTTCATAACAGCGATTATATGGCTATAATAACAACGATTACACCAACAATATGCTGAAATAGATGAACATGTGAGGTTTTATGAGTAAGCAGGTATGTCATTTATATAAGCTCGTCGTTCGAGCATAATTTCGTTAGGGTAAAAATTTCGTCCCTTATTCGAATGAATTCGATTACATTATATAGGAAATACAAGCTGCTGGATTGTCACCAGCCTGCTTCATCATAAGCTGCTGATCAGCAGCCTGCTTCACTAGAAGCTGCTAAACAGCTACCTGCTTCACTATAAGCTGCTGACTCGTCACCAGCTTAACAACTGTTGACTCGTCAGAGCATTCTTCGATCTGGTTCTTTCTTCATGCTTGTTCAATTCTCTTGGACACGTCAATCCGGACTTGATTAATTACTTCCTTAAGCAAGCACGTCGATTATTTCATTAACAGTTTTCCCCTAGCCTGATGTTTGTTAGAATTGTTGGATGAATAACGAGTATCAGGTTATTCGCAAGATTTCTCCAGTGCAAGGAAGTAGATTGAGCTTGAATTGATCTGTCTTCCGCTTTGTTGGCTTCTTTGTGCTTGTATTTCCTTGTATTCATGCATAGATGCATCAGATGTGGCTTCGCAGGATTCTATAACCGTGTTACGAATACATAGAATGACGCTACAGGCCTCATTAAAAACCTAGACGTAAACCACCCTTGTGGATAAACCGGTCGTAGGGAAATAAGAGTACCGTGCAATCCTTCCAGATACCCGTAGGCTATTTGAATGCCTGCATTCGTTGCTCCATTCGTGTGGGTTGAGTGAGCACTGACTTCTTGTGTTTCTTTATACCTGCAAGTAGATGCATTTGAAAAACAGTTTGTAGCTTTTCGATCTTTCTGGAGATCCTTTGTGCTTTGTTATTGCTGGAATATTCAATGTATGGTTTCTTGGCGAGCGCTTTCGCTTGGTTGCTTTGCGACTTTCGTTATGGTATCGGACCCTGTTTCTTTCATACTGATGGATGAAATTCAGTCAGCTGAGATGTCATCATTCACTCCGGTTGAAGGATAAATTACTCCTGCCGCTGGTGAATAATGTGCCCCCAACTGTTTAGGCTTGTTTGCTTTAGCATTCTTGTATTGTTTGTCTGATGTCTTAAGTGTTTTAGACATCAGTTTTGCTTCCTTCTGCTGTTCCCTTTACTCTTCTGATCAGGATGCTTTTGATGTTCTTGTTTTATTTTTAATGAACTCTAATGAAATGTCATTTATGTCTAATTGGTATATCGTCTTTCACATCTATTGGGCCTTTTAGTTCGCTTCGTTTTGCTTTTTTAGAGTTTACGAATAGCTTTTTCAGCTATAACGAATAAAGGCACTCGTGTGGAAATGAGACATCAGGAAGCGTTCATTACGCCCGTAGGAGCATTTTATGCGTCCCTCTGACGTGCATGAAGCGTTGTCCCGGTATTCCAGGGTGCATTCGTTTTGCTATCCTTTGGAGCGTATACTACGTCCTTTGGATGAGCGTTCGAAGCATCGCTCTGGCCCTTGTGAATGGTCTTTCGGGGCATCACGCTCGATTCTTGTATGGGATTTTGTTAGGTGTTTTAACACCGTAACATCTTGACCTAAGAAGAGCGTAAGACATGCTTTAACTCTCGTGTATAGGACGTATTGGTATTGTAAATACCATTCTGTCGCTTTACAAGGAGTGTGCTCGACAAGGAGAGTTGTGGCTCTACTTGGAGCGCATTAACCCTCTGCAGCCACGTAAATTTAGGCAATTTCAATTAGACTGCAACCCTAAAAAAAGACTGTCTATAGCATTTATTGTCGGTTCAACATAACAAAACGCACATCGTGAGCATCCTAATCTTGAGCTGCCTGCTTGAGTCAGACCACCAGCTAACTGCTCTTTATCAATTTGGCCAAAGCTTCCTTTGCCCGATGCTTGTGATCACTATGAATTCAAGCTTTTTGCTTCTTGATGATTTTGTGTATCAGGGTCTGCCCCCAATTGTAGTGTTGAGGCATCACTAATTTCGCGCTCGCATACCTGTTCATCGAATTGTTTGTCTGACCGCTTGAGCTGTCTGCTGCAACTGCTTTCTTAAGTCTTGGGCTGTCTGCTTGAGTTAGACAACCAGCTAACTGCTCTTTACCAACATCGTCTCCTGCCCCCCATTCAACTGTTGATTGTGATTTATGATTAGGATTTGAATTATTTGAAATGTTCCGGGGTATCGCCAACTTGCATTGTTGATAAAGAATAGTATATTCTCCTTCAAGAAGGATTATCACTTCAAGAAGGTGCATCATCGTCAATATAGGTGGGTTGGACATCACCTATGAAGACGAGTTAATCGTGCCTTCAAGAAGGATTTGTTGCTTCAAGAAGGCGCATCGCCTAAGTAGGCGGAATCATGCCTCTAGGAGGCGCATCGCGGCATCGTCTATAAAGATGGAATAATCATGCCTTCAAGAAGGATTATCACTTCGAGAAGGCGCATCGCCTATGGCGGCATGTCTATAAAGACGGGATAATCATGCCTTTGGGAGGCGCATCACCTATGTAGGCGGCATCGTCAATATGGCAGAATGGACATTGCAAATAAAGATGGAATACTCGAGTCTTCACCTATAAAGGTGGAATTAATTATCATGCCTTCAAGAAGAATTATTGCTTCGAGAAGGCACATCACCTGTATAGGGGGAATTATCATGTCTCTAGGAGGCGCATCGCCTATATGGGCAGCATCATCAATATAGGCTAGATATCATTGCCTATAAAGATGGAATAGTCGCCTGAATTATTGCTCGGAGGCATCTAGTGGGGGCAGTTCTCTCACCTGGGCAAATACCTTGAGAATTTTACCTGGTGATATATCGGTGATCTCTCTTCCTTAATGCTTTAAGAAGTGTCAACGTCGCTTTGGTTTATATTGAGATCAAGGCCTTCGTTGAAATAATGTTGATGAAGGCTACTTTCCTCGAGATGGATATATCTTCCAGTATGTGCCAGTTCCTTCAAATTGTTTGTCTGTGACGGATATTTCTGATGGAATCAGCATATATCTTCTTTGTTGAGGTGGTGGAAGCTTGTGATGTGGATGATCGTTTTGGAGTGAACAAAGAGAGAAATGTGTCATCTACCAAAGCATGGCTTGAGAAGATGAAAACAATATTTATTCGTAAATAGTTGGAGTTTTCTTCATGAAGTGTGATAGCTGGCAATCCTTTCAAAGGAATGCTTGATGTTGGCCTGCCGTTCCATGCACTTGCTGGTGTAGTATTCAATGTTATGATGATATGTATAATATCTTTACGTGCTAAACCATCGTGCTGGAGGGCATGCGCTCCTCGATTTACCATCAATCTGGGTTTGAAATCTTGGCAGAGAAGGCACTCGTGCGGTCGTTCACTGTTGAGGTGCCTTTCAGGTTCTGATTCCGATCAGAATGGTTGTTTTTTGATTATGTTATGTCCCTTGTACGTGTTCTAGATTTCTGACCTTCATTGGGTCTACTTCAGCTTGTGAAGCAGCCAATATCTTGGGTCTCAATTTAGTACGTTTGGGAGAACTTTCATGGAACATTTTAGATGATTCTGCAGCACAAGAATTTCACATGTTGTTAATGGTATATAGGGCAGATTATTTTCGCATTTTTCTTGTACAAAAGGATAAACTAAGAGTTTCGCCCTTTTGTACGAGATGTATATATATTATGAAAACTCCCCCGATATCAGAGTTGGTGGATTAGGTGACTTGTGGCCTTCTCGTTGGGGATTTTCTCCAACAACTCTGACAATTTTCCATCTTCGTAAAATCTTTGCTATTGCCGCAACAAGTCTTGGAATTCTTCAGTGTTGCAATTGATATTTTGATGATATGCGCAACACTTGTTGGGATTTATCTCGCTCTTGATCTTTCAAGGGACAGCTAGGAGTCCCTTGCTATTGATAACATCGTAATTTTGTTTAATTGGGATGCTGAGTGTTTGATCCGGTTGTTGTCCTCTTCCTGCCCCCCACTCGAAGTTTGATTTATTTTGTAATCAAACGTCGAGGGTTCTTGTAGCTTTGTGACCACGACTTCGTCAGCTCTGCTTTTCTGCTATTGGGCCAATGCATCTGCCTGTGTATTTTGAAGTTTGGTTGTCCCCACAAATAATGACAACCTAAGTCCGGCTATCACTGCTTCATACTCGGTCTTGTTGTTTTTAGCTCTGAAGTCGAATCTGATTGCCGAAGTGAAGATTTGTCTGTCTGGACCTATCAGTGTTACACCGATTCTTCGTCGACGTAGAGGTGTCATGGAACTATACGCCTCCTCATCGGATCTTGTGGAAAAGTTAGCTTGAAGATAAAGTCGACAAGTGCTTGTCTCTTTTTATTTTCGTTGTTCGGGGTGCGTAGGTTATTCTATATTGGCTGATTTCTAGTGACCATTTCTTTAAGCATCCTGCAGTGTCCGGCCGATGCAGTATTTGCCTCAATGGGAACGTTGTTAATACTTACATTAAGTTGCGTCGAATACCCCCATTGATGTTATTGGATCAGTATATTGGGAGAATCTGATCTTCAGCTCACATTGTCTTCAGGTTCAGGTGGAGGTCCCAATAGGTTGCGCTCAAATGTTATTTTTCTTTCTTGATGTTTTGATTGACCCATCTTATATCCTTTCATTTTTCTATTTTCCCAGATCAGGGCATTGCAATCATTCAGAGTCTGATTCTCCCTCGTTTAGCTTTATCATCAGATGTTGGACTTCTTCTTGAATGGATGCTTCTGGGATAATAGGAATTTGAGGCGATGTTGGTGATTATGAGCTTATGTTGTCCTCTGAATGAGTTGATAATTTTGCTTGTAAATCTTCGATTGCTCTTTTCATCTTTAGATGATCTATTCTTGGGAAACTGTTCATGATCCAATCGTCTTAAGCGAGAAGACTCATGCTGTCCTTCGCTCTGAATAGATATTCCAGATGTTCGTTGCGACCAATTTGTTTTGTGAGGATCTAGCTTCTCCAACATCAGTTGCTTTGATATGTCTTGGATAGGTCGTCGTTTTGTAATGTCCTTCCATGATGAGTTGTGTGTTGATTCTTCCGTGTTCTTCAATTGCATTTGCTCTCTTCCATCTGCTTGAGAAATATGGATTTGAGCGTTTGATTTGGAGCTTTGGGCACTTCTTCTTGAACAAGGTTCGTCAGTTGATGCTTTTGAGTGAAGCACGATGCTTCGGATCAGGACTTCCTTCATATAGGTTTGCTGACGGGTACTAGATCTTCGGCTGGATCTTGGCCTGTAGGTCTTCAATTGTCTTCTTCACAGACATCAAGATTCTGTTTGAAGTCTCTCCGCTAGGACATGGAGGTCATTCCTCTCGCTTAAAGCGAGTGGAGCCGGACACTCGGTCGCTTGGGTGTGACTTCGTAGGAATCTTGGTGGCTTTTTGGGCACCTTCAGGGCCCAATCTTTCAATTGCTGGCCAACGTAGTCGTTCACGAACTGACGTTTGCTTCCCTTGATATGTTTCTTCCTTTGTTTGCTATCAGCTTCATTTTCTGGTTGAAGCTGAACAATTTGTTCACGAACTGGTTTTGGTTCAGGTCGTATCTCAGATAGACCTGTCGCTCTCCGTTGTTGTTGCTGTAATATATTTAAGAATGTCATCGTGCGAGATACGTCTACTTGGGCAGCCAGAATCTCAGTGTTCTCCATCTGTTGCGTGTTTGTTGTAGCATTATGGATCGTTGTTGACTGCTCCGGTGCAGGTGCTCTCTAGGTTGGATGATTATTATTCCTCCCATGGGGTGTTACACGAGTTTGAGATACTTCACAAGATATTTCATGTAATATCAGCTGCTTTCTGGTGAGCATGCTAGCTGGCTAGCAGGTGGCGCGCAGGTGAGTAGGCGAGCAGGTGAGCGGGCGAGCAGGTGAGTAGGCGAGCAGGTGGCGCGCAGGTGAGCAGGTGAGCAGACAGCTAGTGTAATTTCTTCCGGAAGAGGCGAACAACTGAGTCTCCTTCAAGCGAACAGCTTGAAGGATTTCTTCAGGTGAACATATGATCAGCTAGTGTAATTCTTCGTGGTCAAGACCACTAATTCTTTGTTTTTTAATTCTTCCAGTTGCAAGCGAAGGTTTTCAAGGATGATTGACAATTCTTCTGGAAATATATCAGCAATTTCTTTGCAAGCATATATATATTCTTCGGCATGCAACTGGAATTAATCTTCAAGGTCGCCAATCTTCTGCACTTCTTGAACTGTGATTGATCTTAGTTGTCAGGGCTTCACTTTTTGAATTTAATTGCTTTAGCAAGCAATTCTTCTTTTCTTGTTCTGTCGCTTGAATCAATTGCTTTAGCAAGCAATTCTTCTTCTCGTTGCAAATTTAATTACTTTAAGAAGTAATTATTTCCGCTGGAAGTACAATTACTTGAAGAGGTAATTATTACCGCTTGGAGTATAATTACTTGAAGAAGTAATTGTTTCCGCAGGAAATTTAATTCTGAAAGTAATTTTTATTCCTTGAATTTAATCTTGCAATTGAATATAATTTTAATTTTGAATGACTAATCTATTTATTTGGGCCAAAAAATCACTCAATTTAATTAAGCTTAATCAGGCCCAATTTCAATGGTTTTAGAAATTTAATTAGGCCCAATTTCAATTTAATTAGACCCAAGCTTTATTCATAACCAAGAATCCCAGGATTTATATGAACTTGATGGCCCAATATCTTATTTCAAACCTTCTGCTGCGGTCAACTCTTGCTGCTGGGATTGAATTCCTTCGCAATTTTTTTTATTATTTTGTTTATTGCAGCAAATACGTTGTTTGAATAAGTCAAGCACTTTTAACCAACTTGACTGGTTCGCGAGCAGGTTGATGTGCGAATAGCTATGCGCGCAATCAGTCTCTACCGCGAACAACTCCTTAAGCCCGGATGTGCGACTGATAACGCTGGCGCGAGCAGCCCTTTTGGGTGAACAGGTCCCGTGGGCGACGAGCAGTTCTTGAGCGAACAGCTCCTCTATGAGCGGTTCACGGCGAACAGGTTCCCTTAGCGTGTCATCTGCCTTAATTAGGAGAGCATCCTGCGCGGTGAACAGCCCGTTTCCGCGAACAACCCATTGCGGCGAACAGGTCGTGCGGCGACCAGCTCCTCCGGGGAGCAGCTCTCGCGACAAGCAGGTCCGTGTGCGAGCAGCCCGTAGGCGTGCAGCCTCGCAGGCGAGCAGCCCCTGCAGGCGTGCAGCTCGTTGCGGCGAGCAGGTGTTGCGAGGAATAGGTCCTTGTGGCGAACAGGTCGTGTTGACGAGTAGCACATACGGCGACCAAGTCCTTGAGGCGAACAGCTTGTTGCAGCGAAGAGCTTGCACATTTGCGGGCGAACAACCCTTCTTTCACTTTCTCAACCGCCTTTAACTGGGTCTATCCTTATCTCGTGAGCGCCGCTTCATCGTTATGAATTTCGCCGACGTTGCTTGGCAAAAATGTGGGAGGTGGCTGGAAACATTCCTTCAAGAAGAAATCCAAAAGAAAATCATGTCCCTTATATTCTTCTTTTCTTTTACTGGTGATAATGATGTAGGTGGTTTCTGGGCTTTGTGGTGCTGTGTCCAGCCGCGATATATATCGCGCGGCTTCGGGCGAAGGCGGTGCTGCTACAACCTGCTGTCGGCGACGCATGGAGGCAGCGGCGTGCGATGGCGATGTGGACCACGACGGCGGCTGCTGCGGAGTGGTGGCGTGGGCTTTGCCAACGAAGTAGGTAGCGGGTTGTCGCAATTTCGGTGGGCCGATAAAAACAACCGCCTTTTTTTACCAAAAGAATTGTATTGATGACCTTGTTACCGAAAGAATTGTATGGATGATTTGCAAGATTTTCAACAACTGTACTTCAAAGAACAACCACAGCTTCCTTTCTTTTTTATCTTCAAATAAATTTTCAAAATCGACAGTTCTAGGACCCTCCTTCTAGCACCAAACTGTTGATGAAATTTTCATAACGGCGAATATGTGGCTATAATAACAACGATTACACCAACAATATACTGAAATAGATGAACATGTGAGGTTTTATGAGTAAGCAGGTAGGTCGTTTATATAAGCTCGTCGTTCGAGCAGAACTTTGTTAGGGTAAAAATTTCGTCCCTTATTCGAATGAATTCAATTACATTATATAGGAAATACAAGCTGCTGGATCGTCACCAGCCTGCTTCATCATAAGCTACTGATCAGCAACATGCTTCACTAGAAGCTGCTGAACATCTACCTGCTTCCTATAAGCTGTTGACTCGTCACCAGCTTAACAACTGTTGACTCGTCAGAGCGTTCTTCATTCTGGTTCTTTCTTCATACTTGTTCAATTCTCTTGGACACGTCAATACGGACTTGATTAATTACTTCCTTAAGCACGCACGTCGATTATTTCATTAACAAGGTCAACAACTTGTTGACTCCTGATTTATTTTCTACACCCTTATCAAGAACTGTACTAACTCTTTCTTTGTTTCCATCTTATAAGACTAAGTACCTCAAGTGTTAGAGGTTACTGAACTGATTGTACTGACACTTGTCAGTCTGATGTATAGATGGTTAGGAAAATGCTTAAGGGTTTTGGCATCATCAAAAAGGGGAAAATTGTTGGGATACAATCTGAATGCTTTGATTCAGATCCCAAAACCCCTGATGAATTGCCTAAGTATAGTTAGTCAGGATTGTTTAGCTCAGGACTAGTCAGGTTAGAATAGGTTTTCTATTCACATGTAATCAGCTCAGGGGGAACAAATCGAAGACTGAAGACTGATGGAGACGTCCCAAAGATCCCAAGTCAGAAAGGTGTTCAATCCTGATGGTCGAAGTTCGTCCTGAAGACTCTTGACCTGAAGTTAATCCATGAAGAACCTGAAGTTTGTCCTGAAGCTCGTCGAAGACGATCCTGAGAAATCCCAATGATGATGTTCCTATTGAGTACCGTAAGCATGCTCAGGCCAGAACTCACTTAGTGAAGGCGGAAGTAGCCTGAGTAGTCAGGCAGAGTGATCATTTACTGACACTCATAAGGCCCTAATGAAAAGTTTACTGAAACAGTGGGAGTTAACATTATGTTAACAAATGAGGACATAAGGAATGTCAGCATCTCTAGATAAGACAAACATTTGACCTGAGTAAAGTGCAAGGCACTCAGAGTTTTAAATGTACGAGTAAGGATGAAGTCACATAAAAAACTAACCGTTTTAACGGAGAGCCAATCAGATGTCGACAACGCATGTACGGAGTCTGTGCCGCATTTATTATTCCTCAGAACTGCAGGCGGCGATCACATTGTTTCCTTTTTAAGCATTGGGAAAGGTCAACCAAGTAAAAGCTAGCCTGCACCTACCTAAAATAGGAAGATTCGAAAAGATCTCATCCAACCGATCTATTTTAAATCTACCTATAAATACAGAAGATCTTGCACCCATTAAAGGTTACAAAAAATTTCCAAGCGATTGAAAATCTCCAGATTCCAAGTGCTCAAAGCATACTTCAAACAACACTCTGCAATTTAAATTTCCCTAGTGTTGTAGTAGGAATCATCTGTATTTTTCTTAGAGTGATAATCCTTATCCTTAGATTTATTTTGTTAGCAAGGATTATCACACCCTTAGTTGGAAACCAAAAAGCGGAACCCCTCAGTTTGTGAGAAGGTTGGTGGGTAAGGACTGAGACTTGTAAAATGCCTAGGGGTCGAGTTCCTTAGAGAGAAAGGAGGCTATCCTTGCACATTGGCCCGCTAAAAATAAGTACTAATCCTCAGTGGAGAGGATTATTTCCTGTTAAATCAGGTCGTGGACGTAGGAGTTGGTATCTCCAAACCACGTTAAAAACATCCCTTGTGTGCTGATTTACTTTATCGTTCAGGATCATTATAAACTGAACATTCAACATCGTTTTACAAATTTAAGAGAAAACAATTCTCCTGAGTATTAACTTGTGCACCAGCCTTAACCTCTATTTCTAAGCAAAACGGAAAATAGTTTTCAGGACATAAAAACGAGTAGAACGTAATGGCTCACTTTCGCACATAACTCTATCTTACTGAGATAGCTATCCAACTTACTAGTTGCTTAAGCGGTCAGTAGGTGGGTTATCTCTACTGAGCTTTCGAGAGCACGATACTCAGAACTCAACCTATCTGTCTCCTGACTTATTAGTCCCTGCTGTCCCTGAGACCATCAGATCAGTGAGAACCATCAGGATCTTCCTGACTGAGTTTTGTAAGAGTATTTTCCGAAAGTTTTGGAAAATCTAACATCAGTGTATTTCCCCATACACTGATTATACTTATTTCGGGACCAACACATACCTTTATATATTTTGATGTAAATTCTACATACTGCATAATAAGAAAGAACACCTAAAAATATTTGACTATAAGCCAGATGAAGGTATCTTTCTTGGTTAATCTAATGTCAACAGAGCATATAGAGTATTTAACAAGAGAACAATGCTATTTGAAGAATCAAATCATGTGGTATTTGATGAACAACACAGCACAAGTGAAGAAAAGTGTGAAGACTCACAAGAGGACAAAACTCCAGTCACAAACCTACAACCATATGTTAGTTTTAAACTCCTATAAAGTTCACTAACAAAGATGGACGAAATGTGATAATTGAGTTAACTAGCATTGAAATAGAAGGAGATGAAGATCAAGTCTATGAGAATATTCAAACAGCTGAAGAATTACCAACAAGACCTGATGAGTCTGAAGTTGAGGAATCTACAGTTGTACAGAATAATGATCAAAGACTTGCCATAAATTTGAAATGGTTAAAGGACCATCCCCCTGAACAAGTTACTGAAGATGTATCAGATAAAGTAAAAACTAGAAGACAAGCTCAGGAAGCTATGTTTGCTACATTCTTCTTATCTACAGAACCTACAAATATTTATGAAACAGTACAAGATGTCAACTGGATTATTGCAATGCAAGGAGAATTGAATGGTTTTGAAAAAAATCAAGTATGAGAACTTGTTTCCAGACTGAGATCACATAGTGATTAGAACTATGTGGATATTAAAAAATAAACTTGATGAAGATGGAATAGTAACCAAGAACAAAGCAAGGCTTGTTGCTCAAGGTTATTGTTAAGCTGAAGGCATAAATTTTGATGAATCATCTGCCCCAACAGCAAGACTTGAAGCAATTATCTTGCTTATGCTGCACATATGAACTTTACAGTCTATCAAATGGATGTAAAGAGTGCATTTATAAATGGTTTACTATTAAAAGAAGTGTATGTTGAGCAACCCCCTGGAGTTGAAGAATCTACAGATGGAGGAAAAGTCTACAAGCTAAGGAAAGCTTTATATGGACTTAAGCAAGCTCCCAGAGCTTGGTATGATACTCTATGTGATCATTTAATTAAAAATGGTTTCAAGAAAGAAGTAATTGACAAGACCCTTTTCAGATTACAACATGGAGATGCCATCTTTACTTGTCCAAATCAATGTTGATGACATCATATTTGGGTCAACAAATGAAGAACTTTGTAGGAAATTCTCTAAGCTCATGCAAGACAAGTTTGAAATGAGCATGATGGGAAACTTAAACTTCTTCTTGGGTCCACAAGTCAAGTAAATGGATACTGGAATATTCATTAATCAAGCTAAGTATACTCAAAATTTGATCAATGGATTTGGAATGAACAACTCTAAAGCAACTTACATTCCTATGACACCTTCAGTAAACTTAGACAAAGATGAAAATGACAAAAGTGTTGATGTGACAATGTATAGGAGACTAATTGGATCACTATTATACCTTACAACAAGCAGACCTGACATTGTATTTGTAGTAGCAGTATGTGATAGATTTCAAGTCAATCCTAAGAATCGCACTTGAATGTTGTCAAAAAGATCATCAAATATGTCATTACACAGAATTTAGGACTATGGTATCCTAAAGAATGAGGGATTGAATTAACAGGCTACACAAATTCTGATTTTGTAGGCTGCAAAATTGATAAAAAGAGTATTAGTGGCATATTTCAGTTTCTTGGTCAAAGATTAGTAGCTTGGCACAACAAGAAAAAAATATTCACTTGCATTATCAACAACTTAAGCAGAATAAATTGCTGTAGGAAGCTTTTTTGCACTAATATTGTGGATGCAATTTCAATTAAAAGACTATGGGATTAATGCTACTGAAATAACTATATTTTGTGATAATACAAGTGCTATTGGTATTACACAAAATCCAGTTTTACATTCTAGATCAAAACACATAGATGTCAGACATCATTTTATAAAAGATCATGTGAAAAGAAAAGATGTCAAAATGACAAAGATTCATAGTAATATTGAATCTAGCAGATATTTTCACTAAACTCCTATGTGAATCAAGGTTCTTAACAGTTGGTCCCAAAACGAGCCTGAACCAGTGTATGGGGGAATACACTGATAAAATTTTTCCCTTTCTCAGGAAATACTCCTTAGGATTCAATCAGCTATAAACTGAGAATGCTCACTGAGGTTTAGTCCTTAAGACTGAAAGACTCAAGAACCAGATATACTGAATCCTGAAATGTGCTCAGAGTGAGCTCAGTAAAGATAACCCACCTACAGATTGCTGAGAAGTTGGTCAGTTGGATAGCTATCTAAACAAGCTTTTAAGTGCGAAAGTGTGAGCCCTAGACTGTACCCGTTTTAAGCGTTTTACTGAAAGTGCTTTAACTTAGTTACTGAAATAGTGGTTAAGGAATTGTGCTCAGATTTCAGCGTCTGGAAGATTGATTCTTCCTGAGTTTTAACAGGATGCTGAATGATTTTCTGATCTAATAATATAGCAGTTAATATGCAAGACAAGTAAATCAGCACACAGGAATTTTAACATGGTTCAGAGACTCAAGCTCCTACGTCCACGACCTGATTTAACAGGAGCAATCTACTCTTAGGATTGGTTCTTGTTTTTATACGTGCCAAGGTGCCTGAGCAGTCTCCTTCCTCTCTAAGGAATTCAACCCCTGGGTGGTTTTACAAGTCTCATTCCTTCCCACTTCACCAACTGACAACCTTGAGTGGTTTAGCTTTCAGTTTTCTAACTAATGGTGTGATAACCCTTACAAATAAATCTATGGTAAGGATGGGGTTATCACTCTAAGCTAAATACAGAAAAGATTCCTATCAACACTAGTAAAATTTAATTGCAGAGTGTTGAATGCTTGAATGCTTTGAGCACTTGAATCTTTGGTTAATCTCGACTTTGAAATTTACCATAATCTTGTTTGGGTGCAAGGCCTTCTGTATTTATAGTGAAGACTTGTAATAGATACGTTGGAGGAGATCAAAATAAATCTTCCTATTTTAGCTACGTGGCACCCTAGGAATGAACGTTTACTTTTCACCATACTTGTTTATGTGAAAGTCTTATTGCGCCGCCTGCAGACTGTGGATCATTAAATGCGAAAGTCAACTCCATATGCACGTGTCTTCATCTCACTGGCTACTTTTCAAATGACTAGCTGTTGACAAGACTTTATGCATCATCGTACATTAGTTTCTCCGAGTAATACTTTAACTCAGGTATAAATGTTTATCTTTATTAGAGTCTAACATTCTCTTTGTCCTCAGTCCTTTAGCATAAATGCTTAGTCCCAAACGTCAGTAACCTTTTCCGTCAACACTTACAAGTGTCAGTAAGATTACTCAGGTTATTTCTGCCTTCACTTAATAGGTTCTGTCCTGACTGCGCTTAGTACAATAAGTAGAATACTATAAGTGGTTTTCCTCAGGTTTGCTTCTCTCAGGATTGATCTTCTCAGCATCGATCTTCTTAAGAACTATCTTCTCAGGATCTCAGCTTCAGGACAGTTTACTTGAACTTGATCTTCATTGTGCATACTGTCCTCAAGAATGGTTCTTCATGAATTGATCTTCAGGATGTCTCCTTTTGAATCCATCCTTTAGGTTGGTTCCCCCTAGACTGAGTACATGTGAATATAAAACAGTCTAGCATACCCTGAACTATTCCTCAATCTATACAATCCTGAAATTGTACTTAGGCAAATTCATCTTTTCAGACTAAGGGGTTTTGGGATCTGAATCAAAACAACTCAGTTAATATCCCAACATCAACCTTAAGAGACAATTTGAGAATATTAGAATTGTGAAAAGACCATGTAAGAATCACTAAGACACTTAGTAAACTAAGGAAAGTGAAAGATTACAGTAGGAGAAACCTACAACTACAAAGTCACTCAACTGTAGATTTGAGAATCTATAGTTGTAGACTTCTCAACAATTGCAGATTCTGTATACTTGTAAATTATCACTATCCAAAGTAATGAACAATAGTTTTAGGAAAATTTAGTGTACTTTGTACATTTTGACCTAATAAATAACAATAAAAGAACAGTCCAAACACTTCAATACTATTAGTTACAGAAATATTAGATTATCATTTAGCATTTTAATTAATAAAATGTATTGAAATTTTGTATGATATTTTATATTGAATTTACTACATTGTGAGTTACAATATGTGTAAATTTATTTCCATGAATTATGTCCTAATTTAAATGACTCATATATTTATTCCCATTAATTTGGAAATAAGATCGTTACACCCATGTGCTTGAACACATATAAAGGAAAGGTATAAATGAAAACTAAAACCTTTTCCATCTTCATTTTACACCATTTCTTGCCCTTACATTTTTAAACCCCAAGCTCGAAAAATATTCACAACCATCTAACAATGTCTATCATAGTGATTTTCGGAGCTATCTTCAATTTTGATGAACTAGAAAAGAAGCATGACACATACACAATGGAAAGAGTGATTAGAAAGATAACTAATCAATGGTTGAAGCATTGTTTGTCACATATACCACCTACGTATGATGACAAACTGCCCATCAAATTGTATCTTCATGCTACAACTGACTTAGAGAAAAGAAGAACAGAAGATACTCTGAAGGGAAAGATAGCCAAGATAAGTCCAAAAGATGTATGCAAAGCCCTGAATATTCTTACGGGAGGAGATGCACATGAAAGTTTGAACTTCTCTAGTGAAGATAAGGTCTACTGGAAGAAATTTATAGCTTAGAAGCCATTTCCAGAGAGCTGAAAGAGGACTTTCAAGAAAACTGACCTAGGCGTAGAGTATGTGTATCTCTATGAGGTTTTTGTAAAAAAATAATTTAGAATTATTTTAATGTGATATGTTCTCATCTTGAGTGTGCACTACTTATAAAAGTGGGTGTATATAGCTTGGGACAAAAATAAAATAAATATGAACTGTGTAGGCCCAGACACTAAAACAGTGAGGCCCATTCTCTGGAAATGGAAATCCAGAAAAATGTTTTAAGAAGAAGGGGGAAATAGATGAGAATTGGCAGGAAGAAGGAGACGCGGAAAAAGATAATAAAGAAACGACAGGGAAAGAAAAACTGCTGTGCGAACGGAGCCGGTGGAGTCGTCGCCGTCGCCGCCGCCACGGCCGTCTCCGATGAGTTATTGACCAACGGTATGTGCTTACTCTTTTTCCCTCAACACCCTCTTAGGGTTTCCTTACAAATGCATGGTGGCGTTTTACGGGTTTCTCGAAGCCGTTGCGTGCCTCGCCTTTAGCGAGTTTTGGGCAAATCGACCGCTTGTTCCGTTGGGACAAACATTGGACTGAATTTATTAAATATGAGTGAAATTGTTAACTGTTTCGTAGTTAATTTGATTAATTTTAAGCACTTCCATTGAAGTGCATGATCTTACTCTAAGACTTGCTATGAATAAATGTCTGGTAGGGATCATCACGTCGATTAAATGGTGATGCTTGCAACTTGCATCAACAAATGCTTGATATTGACAGTTCACTCAGTTCTTTTATTGTTTAAGTAGAATTATTATGTGTTAGATGGTTTTAGATGGTGGATGATGGACTTATGTTATGTAATTTGAAATCACTTGAAAATTGCCCATTAATTAGTTTTCGCAGTTCTGTTATTGGAAACGGTGTTTTGGTTATATTCAGACGTTTACCATTTTTCTCTCAAAAGAGATTTGAAATGATTATAAATGTACTTTCTTTAATTAAGGTTCATGTGAAGAAGATATGATGGTGGTAATGAGAACTGAGCAAGAGCATTGTGATTCAGAAGTTAGTCGGGCAAAGAAGAAGAAGAAGCAAGATGGAGCATCTCGCCCCGCCTGCTCATGGGTGCATTTTAGGTACTTTATCCAGTAAATCTTAAGTAGGATTTTCTCATACTTTTATTCTCCCATTTATGAATTCGGATTGAGGATCTAATCAATTATTTCAGCCGCGAATTCATCAAGGAGTACACTGCAACCCATCCAGAATCTTCAGGCTTGAAAGCAGTAAGGTCCCTCTCTTTTGTTGATGAAACATATATTGTTTAATTATAAAGAATGGATAACAATGGCTCTTTTGGTGCTCTTGGTTTAGGCCACAAAAGCAGCCTCTGATGCTTGGAAATTGATGAGTCCAGAAGAGAAGTCAAAATACACTAATCGTGCTCGTGAAGTATGGGATAAGTACTTGAGCACTACCCCTGCTCGTGTTCCCAAGCCAAGAAGACAAGTATTCTATTCTTTTTCTTCAGCGCCTTGTAGTTATATGTTTATGTAGCATATTAAATGACTGCCACACACTGTATTTGTGCAGACGAAACTTGTTACTAGATGCTCCCCTGGTCGATTATTAAATGTGCTGCAACGACTGACACCTGACCAAAAAGCTGCTGTAAAGAGCATGGGGTTTGGTAGTATCCTTAATCTCAGATGCCGAACCCTGCGACGTAGTCTGTGTCTTTGGTTATTGGAGAAGTTTAATACTGTAAGACGCAGCTTGGAAATTTGTGGTGAACGCATACCTTTAACTCCGCGTGATGTTGAATTGGTGATGGGATTGGCTTCAAGTGGGAAGGTTGTAGTTAACTCTGGACCTGATGAGTTAATTTCTGAATTGCGTAAGAAGTACAATGCTACTAATCGTGGGATTTCAGTTCGACTATTAGAAGATAGACTGGCAGTCCCCGAGGCTGGAGAGGACTTTAAAAGATCTTTTCTCCTTTATGTATTAGGCACACTTCTGTGCCCCACTGCAAGGCTGGATGTTAGTCCATCATTTCTCCATTTCTTAACAGACATGGACATTATCCACCAATATAACTGGGGCAAATTTTTACTTGATCGGCTAGTTCGAGAGGTAGCTCGCTATCGTCAAGGGAAGCAGCGTGCAGTTGGTGGCTGTCTCTTGTTTCTTCAGGTGAACTTAGTGGAGGTTCCGTCATTATCAAGTTTTATTCTGTTTATTAATACCTTTTTCTTTCCACAGCTCTTTTACTATGAGAGTGTTGCTGTTGGAGAACCATCTGAACTATCCCCTGCTATATTTCCATGCCTTTCTTCTTGGGGTGAAGAAGAAATTAGTGAGAGAGAGAAGCAAGAGAGAGAGCTTGGCGGTTATGGATGTGGAGAGGTATGCTACATACAAACTATATGCAGTTGTACTGTTTGGGGATAATTGGGTTCATTTTATTTATTTTGCACAGGTGGTTTGCAAGGAAAGAGGCCTTGGGATGGGAATGCTTGGGTATAGAGCGCAATTCGACAACAGTCATCTGGCCATGCCCATGCTGCCGCAAGAGATTGAAGATTACCCTCTAATCGAGCAGGTCGGGTATCAGGTATTCATTTTAAAAATTAATTTGTACTGGAAAAGTTTTTACTTAAGTTGATTGTGTCATGATTATTAATGAGCTAAAATTCGTAACGTTTCATATATATTTGATCTCTAAGACTGTAATTAACTGGTCAACGATTATGCACAAGAATATGGTTTTTTCCACAAAGAATTCCTTTTATTTTTACTCATGCTGCTAACACCATTCTGTTGCCATTTAGGTGGTTTAATATGTTTATATTCTTAATCTTTCAAGAATTTCTTGTTCTTTTTTTTTTTTTCCTTACACCTTGCTATTTGCTAATTTGTTCCATCCATTCCGTTCCCATACTTGGACATGGTAAATAATGTAAGGAATAGTAGAGTATATTTGTATGATCATTCTTCAATTTTTTTATGGTATCATCTTCTTGAACCTACTATTGGACCCAATGTCAATGTATTGTGTACATATAAGATGGCTATTCTTTTTAGATTTCTAAGTACTTCTATTTTACATTTTTTTCGTTTCCTTCTATCTTATGTTCCCATTTGGGCCATTGCTACACTACTCTTTTGCGCTCCAGATTTCTATAAGTTCATAATTACTGCTGCTGCCCCACAACTTCTACTCGTTCTCTAACCAATGATTCCAATTGATTGACAGTCATAATCATACATGGGGTTGGCAACACGAACATTTGTTCTCGAAGTTGTACTACCTTCCAACATACTTGCCAATTACATGACCTCGTGTAAATTAATTTGCTCAAAACAGTTCAGGGAATATTATAGTATCAATGTTATTTTATGTGGTTGTTTTTTATATTATTAATTTTCAGTTTCTTCGTGTTTTTATTGAGGCAAAGTGGTTGAAGTTGTCGAAGGGATCTACCTGACTGATGGATTTCATCATTATCATTTTCATTATGTTTTAGCTTTCCCAATTAAAGCTGTGAATATTTTACATGCAGGCTGGGGAAGATCATGTCAATGGGGGCATGATCACTGCTGAGGTAAGTGATGATCCCCATTTTGGTTTTCAAACTTTGCCAATATAACTCCTTGTATTTCGCTGTTTGTCTTATACTGTATTAAGTTTTTGAAGACTCTATCAATTGCATAATCATGATAGAGGAGAAAAGAGATTTCATCCTGTTATGAAATGAAAATGTCTTTCACCCAAAAGCACCTGGAAGAAATTATGTCTTACGATGAATGCTGTGAAGAGGTCTTTCCGTGATCTAAATTATTATATGTGTCCTTTTGTAATTGGATATAAATTTCCTCCCTTACGGATAAATATCTATCAGCAATATAATATGCAATCATCTTCACAACTAGTTTTGTCTTATATAACTGGAATTTTTGGATGGTGCACTATCTATCATGAAAAATGAAGTTTGGTTCCTAATTTGGTCCAGGAAAATATGCCCATAAGTGGCAATGAAGGTAACACAGTGTGTGTGGATATTGAAATTGCTGATCCAGTGCGAGCACCCTGCCGAAACGCCCTGTATGGCTGTGCTGATATCGTGGACTATAACAAGAGAAGAGAGCATGACGATGTCTGCCTTTGGGCACCTTGTGCTTGTCCCCTTCGCAAGTGCCATTTCATTGGCTCATCAACACAGTTATCGGAACATTTTAGCAGTAAGCATTGGGACTCAGGAAGACGTTTCCAGTATAACTGCCCTTTACCCATCACCTTAAACAAGAACGAAGCTTTCCTGGTACTACAAGCTGAGAAGGATGGTATTCTTTTCCTCCTAAATAAAGGGACAGAGGGTATCGGGCATACTGTCATGATAACTTGCATAGGCCCGAGCTCATCAAAGGAGCAGTACCTGTATGATATTGTATCTGAAAGAGGAAATAGTTGTCTCAGATTGAAATCATACACTATTAATTATCCAGGTATGATTGAAGGATCTCCTCCTGTAGATTTCCTCTTGGTTCCATTTGGTTTTTTAAATTCAAATGGCACACTAGATCTAGAGATGTGTATATGGAACTCGACTGACATAGGAGCTGATTGATACATAGAGTGCTCTCGAGCACTTATCTCTTGAGTCATATAAAGTGTACTGCTAGAAAAATGTACTTATGATGGGTTATGTAGCTCTGGTAAATATTGCAGGTTGACTCGAGCACCAACTAAAAGTGTTGCATATTTTTTTTTAATTTTCTTTTACATTGTAATGTGATTGCTTTCCTCACAAAATTTATACGCAATATTGTATCCCAAGGGGGTGTATTCGTTTGAGATTTCGTGGTGTTTTAAAGGACATTTTTCTTATAAAAAAGTTCGTTGGTATTCATTCAGAATTTTAAAAGATTTAAAAACTAGCTAATGATATTCAATCATGATTTTAAAAGATTTAAATACAATCCATTGGTATCCAATTTGAATTTTAAAAGACTTAAAAACAATCCACTGATATTAAATAATATAAGGATTTTAAAGGATTATTGGGTTTGATGGAGTTTTTAGTGTATTTTATAAATACCAACAATCCCATCAAAACTCATGGAATTTTGGAGGACTTTTTGAATTAGTGACTTTATTTATCTCAAAATTGATTTATATATGATTATTTATTTTTAAGATCTAAAATAGTTTTAACTTTATAATTTCATCTCTGTATTTATATTTAATGCGACAGTTACCTTTATTAGTCATAATACTAACATCAACGATAAAGTAATTACAATGACGAAGACTAATATAATATTATATATATACATATATTAGAATAAATAAAAATAATTAATAATTAATTCATTAAATATATATCTGTATATATATATATATATTGGTCTATTTAAAAAAATTATTATAAGCAAAACGATATTCTTCATCCTAATTTATATACAAGATAAATATTTTTTTATATAGTATTATTATAATACTAATATTATATATTACATATGTGCTAAATTTTAGGATTGCATTGGAGCTATTGACGGGACACATATTCCAGCAATGGTTAGGGGACGAGATGGAAGCAGTTATCGTAATCGTCATGGAAAAATATCACAAAATATATTAGCTGCTTGTAATTTTGATTTGATGTTCATGTATGTTCTAAGTGGGTGGGAGGATTTGACTCATGATTCCAAACTACTAAATGATGCTATAACAAGGAGGAATGGAAAGGGGCACAAGGTAAATAGTTATTTTTATATTATTATTATTATTATTATTATTAGTGTTATTATAATACTAATATTATATACTACATATATAGCTAGGTAAATATTTTTTGGTGGATTGTGGATTTCTTAACCGACGCCAGTTTTTAGCTCCATTTCAAGACGTAAGATATCATCTACAAGATTTTGCAGGTCAAAGTAATGATCCTGAAAATGAGAAAGAATTGCTCAATCTTCGCTGATTAGAGTCATATTTGCATCAAATTCATGCTCATTTTGATATGATTTTTGGTTGTTTTGATCGCTGATTAGGGTCATATTTTTGGTTGTTTTGTGCAAGAAAGTTGATTTTATAGGTTAAAATGGGCAAAATCGAGGAAATCACGATTAGGAAGACGAAACGACGTGATCCGAGCACTTGAGGAAGCTTAGATGATCAAGAGGAAGACACTAGAAAGCTTGGACGAGCCATAGGATCGAAACAGAAAAAGTAAAAAACGGACGTTGGAAACAAGCGTTGATCGAGCGTTGACCAAACCATGGTCGAGCGGTCCTGAGTTGATGACCGAGCGATTCTTCCCTGCACAGTGGTCCAGGCCGCGCTCGATGGGTAGTTGAGGAGGGCTCAATCAGCAATGATCGAGCGCCAGTAAGAGGATGATCGAGCTCAACTCCGGATTTTGGCTAAATTGAGGGCAACTTCGTCTTTTTGCGCGTTTAATGAAGGATAAATGAGTCTTAATGATTGGAGCACTATATAAATCCCAAGGATCAAATTTTGGAGGGACTTTAGTTCATTTCATTTCATTAGATAGTTTATAGAGAGATTAGTGGTAGTTACCAATTGGGTTTGTAGTTAATTTTCAATCTTCTCTCTTTGATTACTTTTAATCCGTCTGATAGATCAATAATCCATTTTTTGTAATAGATTCCCCATCGAATTCTCTACATTTGTATGGTAGCGTTTAACATTTGGAGTTCCGGATAAAGAGTTAGCCATATGAGATATTTTTGTAGTTCTTCAATTTCTTAAACAATTGGAAAGATTACTTGCAATTTCTTTCATATTAGTGTTAATCATGAATGTTCTTAGCTTAATTGTTGTTTCGATTTGCCAATTAGTCATGGGCTAATTCCTTTGTTGCATTGGTGTATGAATACTATGGTGTGGTTTAGTAGCTTATTGATCCTATGCATGAATGAGTGACCTTGATGAATTAATTCTCTAATTTGATGATTAATTGAACTCTTAGTGTAATCACTTGGATGTTTTGAGCCTATTTGAGTTAGCAACACATGAGAATTAAGTTAATTCATTGAAGTTCTTATTAAGATTTGTGCACACCAAGTGTTTGTGTTATTGGTTTTATGTCAATGAGAATTGCTTAGGAGCTAAGAACCTCTCAATTAGAGTATTAAATGTTGTAGAGAGATCTAAGTACTTGATAGAGTCTCTAGACTTGATTAAAATATTAAGTGATCTTATGCATGCTAGGATTGGTAAGTTGCTAGATGAACCATAGTTGAAGTACTCCAATGCACACAACCCCAACTCTTGCTCATCTTAACGAAGGTGATAGTTAGCTTTTACTCTTCTTGTTTGAAAGTAGATAGAAACCAAGACCATTTCTTGTTTTCATTAGCTATTCACCTTTGTAAACAATCAATACTTGCTTAATATTACCTCGTTTCCCTGAGTTCGGTATTATTACTTGGTTAACTTGCCTAAAAAACAACGTTCACGTACACTTGCGTGATTGCAATACATGAATTAGACAAATAAGTTTTTTGGTGCCATTGCCGGGAAAACGATTTCTTGTTAAGCTTGTTTTGATGTTTACATTGCTTTTCTTTATTTTTCTTATTTGTTCTTAATTATTCTTGGTGAGTGTTGATACTTGCTAATTTTTGTAGGAGTGAAATTAACTGAAGATGGACGGATACAATCAATACTCGTATTCTCCATAAGACATATATCCTCCTCAACAATACACATATCAACCTCACCCATATACACTATCTCCATATCAACCATCACCTCCACAAGAAAATCCTTATCCTCCTCTATCATATTCATATCAAGATCCCTACTCTTATGAAGATCCATACTCCTACACTCCACCTCCTCCTATACTTTATCATCAAGAAGAAACTCCTCCAAGCTATGTGGATGGTACTCTAGTTTACACCCTCAAGCAAATAGAAGAGATGAGAATGAAGGATGCAAGGAACTACCAATCGTAAATTAGATGAAGTTTGCAAGTCTTATGGTTATCAAATCAAGAACTTGGAAATCCAAATGGGTCAATTGACCAAATCATTTAGCCAACAAGCCAACGAGACTTGTGAAGAGAAGGTTGAGGAGGAACATGGTGAGAATGTAGATGATGAAGTTTGTATGGAATTTGATATTCCAAGAGATAGTGCAAGACAAGAAGAAGTGAAAAGAGAGGAAAATGAAAAGGAAGAGGATGAAGATGAATATGAAGATTATGAGGAGTTCAAAGCTCTTTATGATTACTTTGATTTTGATATGAATCTTCTTTATAATGATATTAAGTATGATATCTTCTTTATAATGATATTAAGTATAAACACCTTGTTCATTGTTGGACATTTAATTGGGCTACTTGAGAAGCCTTTAGGAGAATTAAGATTGGACCTCCCAATGGGCCTTGAATTCAACATTGAGCCCAATTTCTTTCAATCCATTAACATTAATCTCACTCCACTATAGGATTAATGTTGTACTATCCATCTTAACCCATATTACAATCATATGGCTCCTGGTCATTATTTCCCGTTTTTAAGATTCTCTTGTCCGTTTAATTAATCAAACCACTGAACACTTTAATTAATTTAACATCTTAACCTTGGAGTAAGGACAACTCTTCATTATCATCACACCGGAAACAAATTCCACTTGCAAGATTTAGTATGACGAACATTTAGAGCCCACCAAGGGGACTAATCATTCAAGACTCTCCAAGCACACGCTCCTCTGTATTAAATCTTAGCAACTGTCATGTTCTCAATGGTATCGCCCAAGATGCAAAGTATTGAGTCTCATTGACTCTTTACCCATAACAAATCAAAGCGACACACATCGATTACACAAAGTCCTATTTAAGGGACAGATGTTTAGAAACAAACGACCACTAAGGTCAAACTCTTCATCCCATAAGCCAGTACGAGAGAATTACCTCTCTATAGGTCCTCCTCAATGCATCATCATGCACTAGTGTAATCCCTTGGTCAAGATAAGCCAATTTGGGATCTACACATCAACCGTTTACCAATGGAGTTTTCAAAACCCATCAAGGTTGTGAAGTTAGCACTTGTTACAAGGCAACTATAATGTGATCTTGCTGTGAGTTATCCGGGGATCACCACATTTATCTATAGTGTAACTTGTACTATTATATTTGAACGAATTGCAATAAATAAATAACATTCATATTATCTAAAGTACAGTGATAAAAGATTTATTTAAGATAAAGCTCAAAGATTCAGTTTAGTTATACAAAGTAAAAGCATACTTTCTAGTATAACCCTAACAGTTGTGTCTATTAAGAAGGTAATAGGACTCTTCTCTATGACCAGATATATTGGTCCCGAAACGAGTATTACCAGTGTATGGGGGGAATACACTGATGTCAAATTTTCTGAGTTCTCAGGAAAATGCTCTTACAAAACTTTGTTAGGAAGATCCTGATGTTACTCACTGAACTGATGGTCTCAGGGGCAGCAGGGACTGAACAATCAGGAAACAAATAGGCTGAGTTTGAGTGTTGTGCTCTCGGAAGCTTAGTAGAGATAACCCACCTATTGATCGCTTAGGAAGCTAGTCAGTTGGATAGCTATCTCAGTAAGCAAGAGTTACGTGCAGAAGTGAGCCCTTAAGTTTCTACTTATTTTAATTCCTGAAAACTGATTTCTTTTTTCGCTTAGAAAATAGTTGTTAAGGCTGGTGCATTGATTATGCTCAGGAGAATTGGTTTCTCCTGAAATTGTAAAACTTATGTTGAATGTTCAGTTTAAGAATGATGACAATATGATCCTGAACAGAAATATAAATCAGCACGCAGGGGCATTTTTAACATGGTTCGGAGATAACCAACTCCTACGTCCATGACCTGATTTAACAGGAAGTGATCCTCTTCCACTGAGGATCGGTGCTTGTTTTTAGAGTGCCAAAGTGCGCGAATAGCCTCCTTCCTCTCTAATGAACTCGATCCCTGGGCGTTTTACAAGTCCCAGTCCTTCCCACCAACCTTCTCACACACTGAGGGGTTTGGTTTTCTGGTTTCCAACTAAATGTGATAGTCCTTGCAAAACTAAACAAATGCTAAGGATAAGGACTATCAATCTAAGCAAATACAGAATATGAATCCTACTACAACACTAGGGAAATTTAATTGCAGAGTGTTGTTTAACGTATGCTTTGAGCACTTGGATTCTTGGAGATTTCGATAGCTTGGAAATTTTCCGTAACCTTGAATGGGAGCAATGTCTTCTGTATTATAGAAGAGATTCAAAATACATCCGTTGGAGGAGATCTTTTTGAATCTTCATATTTTAGGTAGATGCAGGCTAGCTTGTACTTAGTTGACCTTTCCAAAAGCTTAAAAGGGAAATTACTCTGTGTCGACGCCTGCAGATCTGAGAACAATAAATGCGCGCAGTCCTCTGTACTTACGTGTCGACACAACACTGGACGTCCTTCAAACAGCTACAAAAGTGATGTGACTTCATCCTTCATCGTACATTTAAACTCTGAGTGTCTTGCTCTTTACTCAGAATAAATGTTTGTCTCATACGGAGGTCACTGACATTCTTTCTGTTCTCAGGTGTTAACATAAATGCTAACTCCCATTACTTAAGTAGCTTTTCATCAGGATATTATGAGCGTCAGTGGATGAGCACTCAACCTGACTACTCAAACTACTTCTGCCTTCACTAGATAAGTCTTGACCTGAGCATGCTTAGTGTACTCAGTAGGAACATCATCAGTGGAATTCTTCCGGACTGTCTTCAACGGTCTTCAGGATGAACTTCAGGTACTTCAGGGATCAACTCCAGGTCGAGTGTCTTCAGGGTGGACTCAGACCTTCAGGCTGGAACACTCTATTGACTTAGGATTTTTGAGACGTCTTCCAACAATCTTCAGTCTTCAGTGCGTTCCCCCTGAGCTGGTTACCTGTGAATAGAAAACCTATTCTAACCTGACTAGTCCTGAAGAAAACAATCCTAATAACTGTACTTAGGCAAATCATCAGGGGTTTTGGCATCTGAATCAAAACACTCAGATTGTATCCCAACAAGATACATCTGATCGTGGATAGAATGTAGATGTGCCAAGACCCTAAATTTCCAGTAGTCATAATTGGCTACAGAGAACTCAGGAAGGCTGCCCTCAAGGCGCTTAGAAGATGTCATGTAATGCAAGTTTTCAGAAAACACATAAGATCTAGTTCAGTAGACCTCCAAAAGTTTCTCCTCAGAAACTATTGGCAATCAAAGTCAGTGACCTTGCAAAATACTGCTCTGATACCACTTATTGGTCCCGAAACGAATCTGAATCAGTGTATGGGGGAAATACACTGATAGAAAATTTTCATTTTCCAAGGAAATAACTACTTAGGATTCAGTCAGCTTAAACTAACAGTGCTCACTGAGACTTAGTCCCTCGGACTGAAAGACTCAGGAACCAAATACACTGAATCCTGAATATATGTTGAGTGAGCTCAGTAAAGATAACCCACCTACTAACTGCTCAGGAAGCTAGTCAGTTGGATAGCTATCTAACAAACTTTTTTTGTGCGGAAGTGTGAGCCCTGAATTATACTCGTTTTTAGTGTTTCTGAAAGTTCTTTAGCTTATTTACTTAAAGAGTAGTTAAGGGACTGTGCTCAGATTTCAGGTTCAGGAAGATTGGTTCTTCCTGAGTTTCAAATCAATGCTAAATGCTTCTATACTGATGATATAAAAGTTAAGGAATACAAAGCAAGTAAATCAGCACACAAGAATTTTTAACATGGTTCAGACTCAAGCTCCTACATGGTTCAGAATTTTTAAGGAATACAAAGCAAGTAAATCAGCAGACAATATATTTTTAAATTTACATGACCAATATCAAAATGTGTAATGCATGTGGACCAAATTCAAATTTATGACAAGTTGTAGGAGTACAAAACCTTTGATCCTTGGGCTGAATCTCTATTTTTGTACTTTTGTTGAGGAGGCCGAAAGATTGCACAATATAATACGGATAATGTTACTGTTTATTAGGAAACAAGCTCATGACGTTAGACGAACCAAAGTCTGATACCATTCAATAATTACACCTCATTTAAAAGTCCGAACTTGAGAAGAGATGTGAGATCAACCGATTATTGCATTAGCGTATAAGGTTACAAACTTGTTATAGCTCTCTGAATTTTTTTTTAAGAGTTTTAAAAATATGATGGATATTTTTTCAAAGTGAAAAATATAAAGGACATTTTCATAATTACATCCAACGTACAGGGCATTTCTGTCAATTTTTCCTTCACTTATATAATTTAATATATAGGAATTAATTTAAAGAAATTAATTACATACTCCACTATAATTTAATGCATTTAAAAAAGATGAAATTATTCTATCAGATAAAATAGAATTTTTTAATCATATCATTAAAAAAGCTCTGGTTCAATTTTATAGGAAAATAAAATTTAATATGTCATAAATACAATTGTATTTTTATTCTACTTTTTTTTCTTTTTCTTATCTTCCAGATTTTAAATGAAAATGTTCGAGATAATTGAAATAATAAAAGGAGATAATAAATGTGATATTTTTTCTCATTTTTTACGCTTCTTTTGAATTATGGGCAAGAAGTAATAAATTTGACATAATTATGCTTAATGATGGAATTTGATTTAATATGTTGAAATTGCCCTTTTCTTTTGCCCCTTTTTAGGGATAATTTATTCCCTCTTTTGGTGGGTTCGTGGTTCCCTCTTGTAATATATCATGTAATTGCAAATATCCAATGACAAGTAGTTGCAAGTAATTATTCATCACATAAAGTTGTATGGGATAATTATGCAGATAGTTACGGGGCTAAAATCAGAACTATATAAGTTGCAAATATCGGCAATTTATTTTATTGTCTGAGTCCAGTTTCAGTTTTGATCATATAACTTCTAATGTTGCAAATTATCCATTTATTCTTGCGTTTTAGTACCAAGTGTTGAGACTTCATTTAAGAATTATAAAGATGCAAGAGCAATTTCTCATATAAATATACAAGTTACACATTTAGTAATACATTAATTATCAAGTTAGTCACACACATAGAAAAATTTAGTCTTTTACTTTATAATTATCAACAAGTTGCAAATAATTCATATGTATTACTTTACTCACATTATATTAAGATTGTCAAATCACATATTATCCTAAGATGAATTGGCACCTATTTTGCTGGAAAAATAGGCACCTAATTTCATACGGATGGAAAATCTTTATTCAAAGTATTAGTTCAATATTTGCATAATGTTAGTTATGCATTAGCTTCAGTTCAAGTATGAATTCCTAAATCAATTAGCAAATTTGAAATGTTCACAACAGTAATTTAAATTCTCATAATTTCATTTAGCATCAAGTATGAGCATGTTGAGCATGTAAATTTTGACATACAGTACATGAGTATGCTAAAAATAATGATGAAAATGAGGCATAGTATTATTTATGCATTTCATGATACAAGCATTAAGTTTCACTGATCAAATAATATTTTTTCATGTAAATGGGCAAGTATTAGCCTAAAAATATTAAATTATTTTTATATTTTAATCCATAAGTTTTAAACCATAAAATATATATAAAAGAATTTTTTACCAAATATAAGAAAGATAAATGGCATTTTATTAAAAAAAAGGTTCACATTAGCATATGCCGATTACAAACTGGTTGCCGGTTGTTGTTGGTTGCAAGGACTTTTTGCCAAGTTTTGAAAACCTAATGGGAATTTTTATAAATTGAAAACATAATGACATTTTTATTACTACAGAAAACATACATTTTTTGTCAATTTTCACTTAAATTATTTTTTATTTATTCATAATATTTTTGTACTATTTTAAATATTATATATTTATATATATATTTATCAATATTACTATATATTTCACAAAATTGAAATTTAGAATGATAGTTGCTATATTATTCTATATTAAATAATTATTTACAACACAAAGAAAACTTATTTACTGCATAAAAAAACTTAATCTAAATTTGCATTATTAACGAAATAAAAGAGTAGAAAAAATTCAAATTATAACATGGGTTTACACACAACAGCCAATGATGGGTTTTATTAAGAGAATAAAAGAAAAAGAAGTAGAGGCAAATCCCACAACCCGGGAGTTTGGGATGAAATAAAGTTTATTCTGAAGTTGCTTGGAACTCTCATCTTTGTTCAGCCTACATACAACCACAGTTTTCCCATATCCTAAATCGATCATAATCAAAAGAAACCACCACTGCCAGGATTATAATCAGGATTATAGTGTGCATTTTGAGAAGACGAAGAGCCTCCTTGGTAATTTGTAGCCACATTATTATCCTGCGACTGCTGAGGTGGAGCAAGAGCATAATTGTATTGGTAGCCCGCATTTGCATGATCATAGCTCGGGTTGATCACATCAATTGGTCTGCTGTGCAAGCCCATCAACGACTCCACATTTGCAGGTGCAGTGCCCAAAATATTGTAATTAGATGAAGGAACACCATATTGGTCCCCAAGCAAAGGATTCCCAGTATCGTTCATATCTCCCACGCGTGGTGGTTGATAGTAGTTAGGATACTGAGAATTTTGATCATAAACTTGATTGTTGTGTGATGGGCCTTGATCCCAAACAGCTGGTAGTGATTGTGGCTGATGAGTCATGAAATGACTGGACTGCATGCTTTGTCCATCATTTGAGTAAGGAAAGTTCATAGCTGATTGACATTAAATATTTGGAAAATATGTGAGATATATGAGTTTTTTTTGGTTAAATTTTGTTATCCTAATTATTTGCAATTTTATTTCTTTGTCATGCTCTAACATGAACATATCCTCTATTCCATTTCTATATTGTATCTCGTGTTTCACTACTTTTTAATAAAAGTCGGAACTTTCACTAACTTTGATCTCTAAATGGAGAAATGCAACACATTAAATTGTGGTTCTCAATATACCTGGCACTGCTGAAGGGAGTGTAGGAGAGGGTTCTCCTTGTGGTGCAGAAAGTGATTGATATGGATATTGCCGCCCTTGGTAAAAACTTGAATTTTCAAATGCTGGATCGAAATAAGGTGATTTATGGCTCGGGAATGGTTTCATGCTCAGTTCAAAGAGTCGTTGATTACATTCCAAAAGTTTTTCAAAGTGTTTATTCAATACTCCAGGTTTGAAACCCAGGATGTGTCGCCTAATAAAGTGATACATGAAAAAATTAATATTAAAAAATTTACAATTAAATAATTTCACTAATAAGGAATTAAGACATTTTATTAAAAGAAAAAAGCAAAAAAACCAACACAGCCCCAAAAAAAGAAGTTAACAAAAGGATTAGATGGACCTCATTAAAAACCTAGCTGAAACAAACCCTTGTGGACAAACCGAAGTGTAAGTGAAAATAAATAAATTTTGGGAGTTAAAGTTTTTGCAGTCCAATAACTTGACTTCAATTTGAATTTGGTCCTTATGGATTAGCATTTTGATATTAGTCTCATAAGTTTGAAAATATTTTAGTTTTGGTCATTTTACAAACTTTCTAGACCAATATAAATTTTTTATAAAGATAAAGGATGAAAATCAAATTATTGTGAAAGATAAAGGATAAAAATAAAAAATTTTGAAAGAAAAAGGACAAAAATCAAATTTTAATAGTTAGAGGACCAAAATCATAATATGTGAAAGATAAAGGAAAAAAAGAAAACTATTTTCCAAAAAAATTAATTCTAATTTTTTTAGTAAAGAAACCGCACTATTAAACAAAAACAACCTATAGTGTTATAAAAATACATCTTTAACAAAAGTTTAATTAACAATTAATATATGAAACATATATAATGTGATAACTAAAGTACCTCCAAACACGGGCTTGTCCCCCTGTGAAATCAGATGCTGGTCTCCAGACAATTGGTTTTCTTGGTTCAGGATTGAGTTCTTGAAAGTACATAGGAGGTTGACTCAGCTGCAAAAAAATCCAGCAAACTATACATGAACAATTAAGATTAAAATGTAGATTTTGGGACAATTAATTAGGCATGTATATCGCGACGTCTAACCTCCACTTCAAGAGTTCCAGGCTGATTCTCAGGCATAATTCCCTTAATTGCAGTAATATCGGACCAGTGCATTTCGATCTTATACTTCAGCGTTCCTTCTAGCACTACTTCCCACACGAGTTTTTGCTTTGCGTAGTACAGTTTAGCAATTATGTCACCTTCGTGTTGACTAATCTTCTGCATACATTTAGGTGCATGCATGTGTAAAAAGCTGAACAAGTCTCTTGAAAATCATGTTTCACCATACAACTCCAGATAATATTAGTTATTTCATTCAATTTTACTATTAATTTTAAAAATACACAAAGATATCACAGTGAAACTAGTTTACCGTATATTTAATCTATATGTATATATTTACCTGCCAACTTCCAATCCTAATGGCAGATGCTGGGAAATTTCCAGCCTTGAGATATTCATTGGTGTTTGTTTTGGATAATCTCCCTTCAGCGACACTGTTCCTCACTGAATTTAGGAAAGAAGGTGTTTTGCTCAATTTCAAGACAGTAGGACTCCTTGAGTTTGAAGAGCTCTCAACATTATCTCTTCCCTACAAATTTAAGATATACACAAAGATTATTTATATTCATTAGATAATTCATTGATCGTGAATAATAGTTTGAGATGAGAGATTAAATTCATTTCATATATATAAAATCATAAAAGAATCAATTTTTTTAAGAAAAATATTATTACGACTATTTACTATTGATTTATTGTGTTTAGGTACATATACCAAAAAAGCATATTAGTAAAAAAAACTATAGGTACAATTAAAGATAAAGTTGTTTTCATTTTTCATAAATACCTTACACACTATATACTTTGCATCCTGCGCTTTTACTTTTCACAAATAGTTTGCACTTTTTGAACTTTTGTATTAGAAATTAATATTTTCTTACAAAATGTACTCTTATGTAATTCAACCATTTATTATTAATACTTGGACACAAGGTCTTTCACGCACGACAACCAGCATCATTCTGATGTAAATACTGTTTTAACTCATAATTAATTGCACGTCGCGTACAAATTTTTGGTGACTCTATAAATTCAGAATAAAAGATTTAATAAGATTTATAGAAAAGATCTCGTGAATTTTTGAGTCTTCACAGTATTGTTTAGTTTTCCTTTATTTGTGGGCTTGGGTTTTCCTTTAGGGTCGTCAACTCCATCTTGTAAACTACTAAGAGACAAAATAAAAATATAAGCAAATGTGATATCATGAAAGAATTCTGCCACATCTAAAAATTTGAACTTATAGAAAGGTGAAGAATCAATTGATTAGTATAATTCTCTAATATTTTTAAAAAGACACAATAATATTGTATATTAAAAATCACTAATATTGTTTCGAGTTGTAAGCAAGGGCGGAGTTAGAATAAAAAAAATAAGATACAGACTAGAATAAATATAGTATAGAAAAAGGGGCAAGTGTTCGATTTTTTGTGGACAAATTAGTAACTTTATACATTTTAATACATATGAAAAATGAATTTTCAAAATTTGTGGAAGGCTGGAGAATTTACATCAACTATACGGTGGGTCTGCCCTTGGCTGTATAATTAAACTAGTGTTTGCAGATGATTTTTTATATCATGCAAACCCAAAAAATTACAAAAAAGTCCATATCTTTGTGCATGCATTAAGGGAGAGAGAGAGGGAGGGAGGGATGGAGAGAGATATATGGCTAATTCAATGGTTTGCAAACGATTTTTTTATCATGCAATCTCAATATGTTACAAAAATCCCATATCTTTGTGCATGCATTGAGCGATAAGAGAGAGAGGGAGAGAGATAGAGACCTGACTAAAATTTTTGAGTACAATTTCTTCATTAAGATAACTTTGAGTTGAAGGTTGAGATGATTGATAATCAGATTCCTCTTCTTCTTCAACTTCCCAATGCATCCTCTTATTATTTTCTGTCATCTTTCTAATATATTCGTATTTAACTTGTAATATCTCAACAATATTGGTTTATGTTTAATTCATAGAAACAATCTATATATATATATATAGGCTATGAATGAGGCTGAAGACTCCACACAAGGATGAGAGAGAACAAATGAAAAAGGTAAATAAAAAAATGTTTAAAGAAAAAGAAAAGGAATATTATCTAAAAGTGTGAACATATAGGGATGTGTGAAAATAATTTATTTATTTAATTTTCAAACACTTCTCTCCTCATGGGCTGAAGGGATTAATGATTTGTAAGTCCTGTAACTTATCCTCATTTTGAATTTGATCCACATGAAATACACATTTTGATATTGATACTCTTAGTTTAAAAATATGATTTATTTTGTACCTTTTACAAACTTACAGGACCAAAATACAAATTTAATTTTGGTCTTGTAATTTTTCCAAAGGACCAAAATAAAAATATATTTTTAACTTTACACGACCAATATCAAAATGTGTAATGCATGTGGACCAAATTTAAATTTGTGACAAGTTGTAGGACTACAAAACCTTTAATCCTTGGGCTGAATTTCTATTTTTGTACTTTTGTTGAGGAGGCCGAAAGATTGCACAATTTAATATGGATAATGTTGCTTTTTATTAGGAAACATGCTCATGACGTTAGACGAATCAAAGTCTGATACCATGCAATAATTCCGCCTCATTTAAAAGTTCGAACTTAAAAAGAGATGTGAGATCAACCGATTATTGCATTAGCGTATAAGGTTACAAACTTGTTATAGCTAGCTAAAAAGCATTTTAAGAGTTTTAAAAATATGATGGATATTTTTTCAAAGTTAAAAATATAAAGGACATTTACATAATTACATCCAAAGTACAGGGCATTTTTGTCAATTTTTAAAGAAATTAATTACATACTCCGCTATAATTTAATGCATTTAAAAAAGATGAAATTATTCTTTCAGATAGAATAGAATTTTTAATGATATCATTAAAAAAGCTATGGTTCAATTTTATAGGAAAATAAAATTTAATATGTCATAAATACAATTGTATTTTTATTCTACTTTTTTTTCTTTTTCTTATCTTCCAGATTTTAAATGAAAATGTTCGAGATAATTGAAATAATAAGAGGAGATAATAAATGTTATATTTTTTCTCATTTTTATGCTTCTTTTGAATAATGGGCAAGAAGTAATAAATTTGACATAATTGTGCTTAATGACGGAATTTGATTTAATATGTTGAAATTGCCCTTTTCTTTTGCCCCTTTTTAGGGAGAATTTATTCCCTCTTTTGGTGGGATGGTGGTTTCCATGTGGAGATTATCATATTCCCTATGATAGAAGAAACTATTGTAATTGATTATATTAAAAAATTACTTTAATTGATATACATTTAAAAAAAAATTGTATTAAATGGACCTTCTTTAATTATTATATTTTAAAATCAACTTCTTAAAGTCTCGGTTTAATGATAAAATAATTTTATTCATGTATTAATAGGTGAAATATGTGAGATATAATAAAACTAAATGTAATCTATAATTAACTCAAATATTAATATATATTTTTAAACAAAATTATATATCATATATGAATTTAGTTCATGGAAATTTTATGATGAGCTTGCACTACTATTTAGCTTATAAAATAATGTTGTTTAGTTATCTTGAAAATAACAAACATAATTAAGTCAAACATTTTAAAAAGATATATTATATATATGCTAAAACGTGATACTTAATAATTCTTTTACAAATTAAGCTAGTATGATTAGTTAGTATATATATTACCCTCAATTCATAAATGGGTCTTATTATTTTCAATATAACAACAATAATAATTGGACTTGTTTCATTCGTTCTCTATTTAATTAGGTATAACTTCATATTAGCGTATGTAATATATAATGTAGACTTGGATAACATTACCAAGAGTGCATATGCCTGACTCATAGTAAGATTGATTAAACATATTCTTGAATTTTTGGTGATTGTCGTTTGTAAAATGACTCCAACTGTTACATATAAAAATATTTATAACATTATTTTGAAGGAAAGAGATATTTTTTTCAATTCAAATTTAGGTTAAATACGAGTACAACAAATTTTTAAAATCATAATTGATTAATTATGGGGCAGTTGCAAAATGATACATTTTAGAGCATTATTTGAAAATACAATATGCAGAAAAAATACTCTATTATTCAATGCACGTTTACTTTATTTTGCAAAAATTTTGTACCAATTTTAAATTATTTCATTAATTATATATCAAAAGGTAATTAAAGGATTAAGCATACTTCCAAGTTCCACCGTCTCACTAAATATTTTTCATTTTCATTTTCTGGATGTCTCAAAATAAGTTTCTCATTCTATAAAAAATAAAACTAAAACACATATATTAATAAAGAAATACATTATTAAAATAATTACCATTTACTTTTTTTCCAACGCCTCATTACTTCACACAAAAGTCAATATATGATCATATACTAATAAATAAATACGATTGTTATACAAAGTTATAAAAAATAGAAAACATATAGAGAGATGGATAAAGTATATCATATGCCAGCATTAATGCATCGGATCTCATGATCACTCCGCAAATCATATGGCCTTTATACTCATCCACATTGCAACCAAGAGAGAAAATTACAGTAGGTTTTTTTTTTTTCTTAGTGTATATACACCTAGAGCCACCCCTGTTCACAAATAACATCAAAAGCCACTCTTCCTATTTCAAACCCTCTTAACTTGTCCCAAATATCGGAATTGCCACTATCAATATATTTAGCCAAATAGAGTTGACGTCCCATCTGCACGCCATATCTGTCATGTCTGTCACTGTCAATATGAGCCTCAAACTTAACCTTTTTTCCATCTACATTTTCTAAAAAGATCTAGGTATGCTGTTTCCAAACGATTTCTTGTTCGCTGCATTTCAAATTAAAAAATTCGAATTCCGCTCTTTGCTAGGTAATTAATCCAAAATCCAATTTCTGGTCCCGATATAATCCTATATTTCGCCCAGGTTTATTGCTCAATAAATGTTGTGATGGATTTCATTATTACTGTTACCCATAATTCCGAATGCAGGGCTATGAAGATTAATGACAGTTTGTCGTTTGATGACCTTGCCCGAGAAGTTGGTGATATGTGGTCTGAATTAATTTTACGTATGTGGAAACTTAGATATTCAGTTGGTTCGGTCAATAATTGTGTCTTGGAATCGGATGTCGATATGGAGAATATGCTTTCAATTTGTCATGCCATGTCTCAAAAATTAATATCTGTATCTGTTATTCAAATCGCTAAGTGCCCCACTAACACGTTACACCCAACTTGAATTCGATGATTGGAAATTCTGTTATGGATGAATGTGCCTTGCGAAGTAGTGTAGGTCATCATAGTTTACATGCCGTAGATGATTCAACCTGTAATAATGTTAATAATTTGGGTGGTAGCAAACGGGTATTGAAATAGAGCATGTTGCCTTTTAAAGTAAGTAAGAAATCAAGTTTCCTAGGCTAGAAAGACAGTGTAAGTTTTTAGGAAGTGTTTCCTACTTATGATATTTGACCATATACCGAAAGAACCCCACTCCTATCCGATGGCTGGCACGACCTATTTGATGGTGGCATTGGTACCATTTTAAAAAAAAGGTGCAATAGATTTTAGGACTGCATTAATCAAGCATGCCACAATGCTTGGTTTTAGATATATGTTTGTGAAGAATCGTCCAGAATACATCCATGTAGAATGCATTGACAAGGTTACCTGTGGTTGTGATTGGTTTGTTAAAGCTCGATGTGTGAAGACATGTAGGTGGTTTGAAATCTATAAAGGTCATTTTCATTACCGATGCCTCGGTAAGGTTGTTTATTCACAAAAAAATCGTCTTAGTCCTAAGGTTATTCGTCAATTAATATGTAATGAGGTAATGACTGACCACGATATAAATGGCCGTAGAATTGTTGAAATAATGAAGAATAATTATGGCATAAATATATCGCACTACAAAGGCTGGCGTTCGGTCAAAGAGGCCAAAGTCAGCTTGGTTGGTTCATACACCCAGTCATACAATGAACTCCGATGGTATTCTGTAGCTATTCTTCGCACGAACCCTGGTATATACATCTACGTCTACTGTCTGTGTAATTTCCATTTCCATGCTAATCCATATATGTTAATGCGTTGTTTAATTTGTTTCAGGAAGTGTATTCGATTTGGAAGTAGACCCCTTGCATAGGGTTTCAGCCGTGTTCTTGTTGCCTTCAGGCCCTGCCTAGACGGCTTTAGGTTGTGCAGACCAATGTTATTCCTTGATGGTACGTTTCTCCATGGACGTGCCAAGGGTACGTTGCTGACTGCAACTGCAAAGGACGGAGATAATGGTAATTTTACCAATTCATCTTAAGAGGACATCTGTGCTCCCTTTTTAATTTATTTATGCATTACCTATTATCACATCTGCCTCTGAATTACATGTTCATGAAGGCAGCGTAGGTAATCCAGAACTATATTTGTAATATAGTCTGACCAACATGCAGATATGTTTGTGTGTGGTATATTATTTGATTATATGATATATTATTTTTAGGTCTGTTCCCAGTAGCATTTGCAGTCGTTTCTTCAGAAAACACCTCTAATTGGACATGGTTCTTGACCAAGATACGTGATCACTGCACACATGAGAAAGAAATCTTCTATGTATCCGACCACAATTGTGGATTGATGTCCGCATTCCCTGCCGTATTTTCCAAGCCCAACCATTTTTACTGTTTGTTTCATCTCCTTTCTAATTTGAGGGGTAGATTTGATGGTGGGTTACGGAAGAACACTAAATATAAGCTTGCTGACGTGTTTTGGGAATGTGCACACGCACCCAATAAACTCTTGGTTGACGAGAAAATTGAAATATTAAAAAAAATTGGAGGTCGAGCAGCTGAAGAATGGTTAGCTCAATTGTCGTACGACAAATGGGCTGTATCGCATGCCTCACACATTATTCGCTATGATGAAATGACTTCCAATGCGGCTGAGTCGTTAAATTCTTGGTTGAAGGAGGCTCGTGGACTACCCATTACACAAATGATTGACCATATTCGTCAAGGTATTTATTTCCAGCTTATTCAAGTTAATCTAAGATTGCTCTGTGGTTATGTGTATTGCTCTACCACTTCGTTTTATTATTAACAATCTCTCAAAGTCATCATACGTTTACCTTCACAGAGCTTAGTAGGTGGCACCGGAAAGAAAGAACAAAAGCGCGAGTTGTCAACCCTACTGTGCCCAACCAAACATGCTCTTTGGGTGGGTTTGTGTTACCTATCTCAGTCATGGGGGGTATGTCAGAGGGGGAATGCCACGTTTGAAGTGAAGAGCTCACCATCTGTTGTCGTCGATGTCGTAAAAAGACACTGCTCGTGCTCCCAATGGCATATAACGGGGTTTCCATGTGCTCACGCTGCAGCTGTTATAGTCCAACACGGTTCATCGCTTGATCATTACATTGATAAATATTTCTTGACAACTTCCTTCCAAGAGTGCTATATATACGTATAGTATACAACCAATACCTCAAACTGACAAGTACGAGTTGCAAAATACGATGAATGGCGATACAGTGCTGCCTTCAATACTGAAGAACCCACCAGGTCGTTCGAAGAAATCACGTGTTAGGTCATATGGAGAGTTCACAAAGCTCTCGAAAAACTATTCTTAAGTTTTATTATACACTATCCCATTACGTTATCGTAAAACTATAATTAGTTGTTTTGGATTGAATGGGATGCACGTACTGTGTCATATTCATGTATTAATGTAATCCATATTTTATTTTGTTGCTTTAATTTTTAGTGTTCAAGTTTATTTTACCCCTTCCCAAATTATTATCGTATGCACAATCTGTTCATTTCCTTTGAGACTACCTCAGTTTTTCGACTAAGTAAGAATGCCCTCAATGTAGTTCTTCTTTTCAGAAACTCCCTTCAACTCAACACTAACGTGCAACCAAACAACACTTAATTAGTTACAACTACACGCCTTAAAGCCAAATGCAACACGTGCGATTTTAATCAAATACACATAATGCCCGAACCAACATAGATCAATATGCGGGTGGTACACAACTCAAATTAATCCTGGACACACAGTTTTTTATTCTATTAAACCCTCATGATCTTCACGATGACAAGCATTACTATAAATGTTATAATATTTGCGCAGACTAGCATACTGATGGAGATATGAAAATAAAATATTATATATTATATTTATTTAGTATTGAGATATTTAACGATTTGATAGGATTTGATATGATTTTTAGTATCTTTTATTAATTTGTTTAGATTTATTAGGATTTCGTTTAGTATTATAAATAGGCGTCTCAAGCCTATTGTAAAGGGAGTTGAATTAATTATTAAATTGAATTGGGTTTTAGTCCCTTTTATCTCGTGTTATTTAATTGTTCTTCCGGTATTCATGGGTGAATCAACGGATTAGTAATTATAATCATGAAGAACATATTTTCCGGCATTCATAGGATTGAATCAACGGATTATATGTTTATGCTTCCTGCTGCTACATCACATACTTAGTCGCATTCATGCTACATATGTTGTACCTCCGCAATTATGCCTGCACGTTTGGGGGCTCATCATTTGACTTGTCGACAAAACCTCATTATCATCAAGCATTATGTCTGTGTTGCACGGTAAACACCAATGGGAGAATTCGTGTTCGTCGCAGTTGTGATACAAACGTCCGGGATTAGCAGCTGTCTCGCTTATCCTTATGGATGCTCTCTTTCCGCATGGTCGGCACGTGGACTTCTTGTACCTCATGTACCCACCACAACCTGCTTGTTAGCTTACAGCTGACATTACCACTCGAAATCACCCGGTTTGTTCCACTCAAATCAATATTATTTTATCAATATTCTTTTCTCCTCCAAGATAGCATTTGTGAATGTCACCCTAATGATCCATATATATATATGCAGATATGGGGCCATATCTCCCAGAACGGCTCTATTATCAGATTTCTAAATTCCAACCGTCATGTTCACAGTACACAATTTTTGCATTTGGTCCATTATTTTTTATCTTGGTACACAAATTCATTATGTTATAATTCTTCATTATCCAAACATTTTATTTTTAGCCGTTTTTAAATTGTTAACAGTTTGTACATTAAATATATGTATAACCATTGTGAACTCTGTAACTTTTTATAACGAACGAACCTTTTATAACACATGTTCATCCCGTTTGTGACATATACGTGACATATTTCATAACACCTGTCCATCCCGTGTGTAGCATGTATTTCCAAAAAAATATAAATATTGTTATACGAACATAACTGTTTATCTTCTTCTTTAATTTTTCATCAATTTTTTTATAGGGGAACTTACTATGATCTAAAACATCCTTAAACTTCTAAAAACTAAATTAGATTATTGCCAGTAAATGACGTACACAATTAAATTCATTATGTTATAATCCTTTAATATCCAAACATTTTATGTATAACTTCCAATACAATAACATAAATTACACTAGATTAGCCGTTTTAGAATTGTTAACAGATTGTACATTAAACATTAAACATGTGTATAACCATGGGAAGTCTGTAACATCCTTCATGTGACATCTTGTAAACATGTGCCATCTTTTATAACACATGTCTTAACCGTAAATATGTAAATATGTGACATCTTTTTCACGAACATAATTGTTTATTATCTTCTCTAATTTTTTGTAATACTACTACCATTTATAATGTAACACATTCTTTTCGTTAACTCACATAATTTTTTACATTTTTTTCACTAAGTATTTACAATTATTTTCAATTTTTTTACGATACAATTTGTTTCTCGAAATTAATTGTTTTCCTTATTTTTATTTTTTCTACAATGCAATCCCTTTTTCCAGTACGTATTTCCAAATTTCAACAACGACCATTTTTTATTTTTTTTAAGGTTACCATTTTTTTTTGTTATGTGACGCCATTATAATGTAACACAGGTTTAATCTCCTCGATCAAAACACTTCATGTACCACACATATACATGATAAAAGGAATAGCGTGTATTACTACATTTAGATCATTATTAACATCACATTAAATGTCACTTCGCATTTAATGAACACAATAATTCCGCCTCGTATATCACGCACCCAGTTGGCCAATTCTCTCTACTCTTTTCTATAATCTAACAAGACTATCCCAAGCCACACAAACAAAACCCCCCATATTTCGTATGTTTCTCACATTCACTCGTGGATGGTCACCACGTGTCATCCCGCTTTTTTTTCCCTACCATCTATCATCTTCGCACCTTTCTACCTCTCAGCAAGGTCACCACCTTTCCCCAACCTTGGTGGCACTGTATTTCCTGATGAGATAATGGAGGAAATTCTCTCCCGTGTTCCCTGTGAATACCTTTGCCCCATGAAACAAGTTAACAAGTCCTGGTTTGCAACCATCAATGACAGGTACTTCGCCGGCGTCAAACATGTGGTGGCGATGAAGTGTCAGAATCGTGTCGGGTTTATACTGCAGGCCCATATGGGGTTCTACCCCCTTGGGTATGAACCGTTAGATCCTTCCGAAGAAGGAAACCGACGATCCATCATCGACCACTACAAAAAACTGAGACTAATGGCAAGGGATGAATCTCTTGGTAAATGGGTTTGACCCCCTTGCTATTAGAATCAGCAAGGGCTACTCCTTGTCATTTGTTTCTTGGTATAAGTGGCCTTGCTAATAAAACATTAGCAAGGGGTGTTGACCACCCTTGCTATTATTAACTATATAGCAAGGGACAACTCTTGCTATTTTGTTTTGTTGCAAAATTTTCAAATACAGAATTGAAAACCCACGCGCCTTTTTTGTCAGGGAGGGCTGTTGCTGTTGTTAAACATAAACCAAGTGATGGCCCTTGCTATCATTTAACATAAACCAAGGGATGACCCTTGCTATTGTTATATCAACTCTCACTATTCATACGCAAGGAATGACCCTTGCTATTGTTCTCTTTGGTAATAATATATAAGCAAGAGTTGACCCTTGCAATTGTTATGTTTTGTTTTATCCTTATCCCTAAACCGGTATTAATTTTTACATCTTTAGCAAGCATTGGCCCTTGCCTTTAGTTTTTACATTTATAAAAAAAAAATTTAATTATACAAAACACACCAATAATGGATCGTACACATCTTATTAAGATTATTTTTATATATATTTTTATATAATTATACAAAACACACCAATATTTGTGTTATTCTACCATTTTTAAATTTGGTAATAATGTGCATATCAAAGTCCTAATTTAAAATAACAATACTTAACCATAAAAATATAACACTAACTAATTAGACCATAATTAAATGTTGCAATGACCAAGTAGAATAACATAAATATTAATTATATATAAACAATAACACTTAAATTTATAGAACATACAAAAAGGGAGAGTAAATAGTAGAAAATATGTATTTAGAATGAAATTTCCCACGGATGTAATATTTAGAGTCCTGCAAAAAAAACATGAAAAAAATTATATGTCATAAAAAACATAATAATATATAAGAGATGAGAAAAAAAATAATGGAATAAATCTTGGAAAAGAGAAGAGAGGTGGTGACATTTTAAATAATTTTTTCAAATGAAGAAACAAATTTTCAAACACAAGATTAATAAAGAAAAAGATCTTTACAAACAGTTGTATCAAAAAAAATATAAAATACTTACACTTTAAAACTCATCTACCATACCTGCAATCAAATCTAAAATTAGAAAAAGAAAAAAACTATAATAACGAATTAAATGTGAATAACCTTCATTTGGATACAATACTTACACATTAATGGAGAAAAGATTCAGATTCACGGAAGGGAGAAGATTGAAGAATTAAAGTTCTTGAGGTTGAGTAAGAAGGAGATGTCTGAGAAAAAATTAAAGTTTGAGTGGTTGAGAGTTGGGAGCTGAGAAGGTTGGGAGTGCTTTATATGGAGATTTAACAATTAATACCAAGGGTATGCTCTTGCGTATTTATCCCAAAATTGGATAAAATTATTTTTGCAAGGGGCGTCCCTTGTCATTGTTTGCTGAAAAAAATCAATTCTCCCGCCTGTAGAAATACGGAAATTGGTTTGGCGCTCATATAGCATCTTTTTGCAAGGGACACCCCTTGCCATTATTTAAATATAATAAAGAAGAACAAATACAAGGGGCATCCCTTGCCATTACTTGCAAAAACATTAATTTTCTGCAGAGGAGTGAAGGACTAGACTAATGGTGTAGTATTCATATTAATGTAGCAAGAGATATCCCTTGCTAAAAGTAATATGAAAAAAAGTTAAATCCCCCGCCTAGAAATTGGATTGACCGCCAATTATTTTGGATAAATATAACAAGAGATATTTTAATATTTATTAATTTTGCAAGGAACATCTCTTGCTATTGTTTACTAAATTAATTACTTGCAGGAAGTACAACGACAATTAAAACAATGATGGAATAAGTTCGTCTCTAAACATATTTTCCTCTCATTCGGTTCCTTGTTCATTATGCTATGAAGATTTGAAGGTTGAGAGCTTTTTAATATTAAGGTATGCCTTAATTTTTTTTAATAAATATTATCCACTCAGTTTAATTTGTTTTTTTCATTTTTTGGTATATATTTAATTTGTTTTTTTTATTTTTTGGTATATATTGATTGCATAATGTATTTTTGGTGTTTGATAATATTATTGTTATTTTTCTTGAGTTTTGTTTTCTTCTTAACTTTTATTATTTTAAAGATTACGTAAATAGAGTGATGATATTTTTTGATCAATTTTTTTATGCAGTGACCATATTATATATCTAATGTATTTATGGTTTAATTATTTGAAAATATTTTCAATAAAAAGTACTTATACATAATCTTTCTTTTACACTACAGAAATATGAACACGTATAGGAGTTGGATGTACAATCGCCTAGAAAAAAATTGTTTATTACGTCAAGAGTTTGCTGATGGAGTAGATCAATTTTTGAATTTTGCTTTCTCGAATCATGGTGATCATAGCGGAGGATTGATCAGATGTCCATGTAAGGATTGTCAAAATTTACGATATCTTGACTATCACACTGTTGGGATTCATTTGTGCAAACGTGGGTTTGTGAAGAATTACTACACTTGGATATGTCATGGTGAGATGCTTGATAATGTTTATTCACATCATGATGTGGGTCAGTCTTCTAGCAACACCGATCCAGTAGTGGAAGAAAGTATTCTTTCACATAGCGATATGGTTTTTGATGCATTTCCTCAATTTCGTGAGCATGAAACTAGCGGGGAACCGGAAGAGCCGAATAGTCAAGCAAAAGTATTTTTCAACTTAATGAGTGCAACAGATTGTCCAATTTATGAAGGCAATGACCATACGTTGTTACAATGGGTTTCAGAGCTTTTAAGCTACAAAGTGCAACATAATGTATCAATTGCAGGCATGAACAATTTCATCAAGTGTTGCAAAAAAGCTGCCCCGACTGCAGAAAGACATAAGTTTCCGGATAACTATAATGATGTGAAGAAGCTGATGATGAAACTTGGGCTCGAACATGTTACATTCGATGTTTGTATAAACAATTGCTTCTTGTACTACAAGGACAATAGTCAACTCATGTTTTGTCCAATTTGTGAGGAACCAAGGTACAAAGAAAAGAGCAATCCACGTGGTAAAGACATTGCAAGGAAGAAACTATGGTATTTTCCTATCACCCCACGTCTACAGAGGCTATACATGTCACAGAAGATAGCAAAGCACATGACTTGGCATATGAAGTGTTCGGGGAATTCGGAAAATATTATTCATCCTATCGGTGGTGAAGCTTGGAAGAAATTTGACCAAACTCATCCCGCATTTGCTGCAGAGCCTCGTAATGTACGATTAGGGTTATGCACTGATGGTTTCAACCCACATGGTCCATCTGCAAAACCATATTCATGTTGGCCAGTATTCGTTACTCCGTACAACTTGCCACCAGATTTATGCATGACTCAAGAACACATTTTTCTTAGTCTCATTATATCTGGTCCGAAAAGTCCAGGGGTGAATATTGATGTAATGCTTCGGCCGCTGATTGATGAATTGAACATTTTATGGAGAGAAGGAGCAGTTACTTATTGCAGCTTCAAGAAACAAAATTTCATAATGCGAGCGGCAATTTTATGGACAATTAGTGACTTTCCTGCTTATGGAATGTTGTCGGGTTGGAGCACACATGGACGATTGTCGTGTCCATATTGCATGGAAAGAACCAAGTCATTCCAACTTCGAAATGGACACAAGCCTTGTTGGTTTGATTGTCATCGACAATTTTTACCCCCAAACCACCCTCACAGAAGAAACAAGTCTGATTTCTTCAAGAATCGAGCAGAGAAGGACATATGCCTTGAGAGAAGATCCGGTGTAGAAATGTTTGAGCTAGTGAATCTAATTGAAGATAACAAGTTTGGCAAAGGGTATGAACCATCAGATGGATTTGGCCACACACATAACTGGACAAAGAAAAGTATATTTTGGGAGCTTCCGTATTGGTCAACACTTCTTATTCGTCATAACTTGGATGTGATGCATTGTGAGAAGAATTTCTTTAAGAATATCAAGAGCACAGTGTTTGATGATCCTGGTAAATCAAAGGACAACATTACAACAAGGATGGATCTTGAATTACACACAAATAGAAGAGAGTTATTTCTATCCGATGGAGGGCGTGTGATGAGAAAGGCTACCTACACATTGCACAAGGATCAAAGAAAGGTAATTTGTCAATGGTTGAAAGAACTGCGTTTTCTTGATGGTTATGTGTCAAATATATCTCGATGTGTTAATTTGGACACTAACAGAATAACCGGGATGAAGAGTCATGATTGTCATGTGTTTATGCAAAGATTGTTGCCTATTATCTTTCGTGACTTTTTACCTGATGGTATTTGGGGTGCGTTGACTGAGATTAGTCAATTCTTTCGATCCTTGTGTGCATCTGAGATTAGGGTTGGTGATATGGAAATGCTAGAAAGGTCTATTGTAGAGACAATATGCAAACTAGAGAAAATATTTCCACCGGCATTTTTTGATTCAATGGAGCACCTAGCTATTCACCTTCCTTATGAGGCACGAGTTGGAGGACCAGTATTCTACCGTTGGATGTATCCATTTGAAAGGTATCAATGTTTACCAAATTTTTTTTATCATACATTTAAAATTAATATTATGTCTTAATACATTTCACGTTAATGCAGACAAATGTTTTTCCTTAAGCAAATGGTGAAAAACAAAACACGTGTTGAAGGATCTATTTGCGAGACGTACCTCATATCAGAGATTGCAAACTTCTGCTCGCATTATTTTAGTGATGAAGTGGACACACGAACAACCCGTTTGAAAAGAAATGAAGTTCAATGGGCCCCTGAGTTTAATAACCAATTGCAAATTTTCATTCCCAAGGGGCGTCCCAAAGGAAAGCCAATTTGTTGTCGAAGTTTGTCACCCCAAGAATACAAGGCAGCTATGTATTATATTTTGATGAATTGTGAAGAAGTTGACCATTGGATCAGGTACAAAACATGAATGATTATCTTTATTTAAATTGATTACTTAATCATTAGTATTATAATTAAAAATTATGTTTTACCAACATTGCAGTGTGTTTGATGCTCAATATGATGAGAGAATTGACAATCATGAATTGTAGGAAAACAAGAAAACTCGTGATATGGTGGAAGCATTGATGACTAAATTTCCACGTCTTAATAATCCATCTAATTCTCGACATGGTGATGAAGATGATCGTGATCATTAGTTCTTTTTCAGTAAAAATACATTGTAGTTGTAAAAAAAGAGATTTCTCGTATTGTTTATATTTGATTACTTTGGAGCTCGGACTATTTCAGCTCCTTTTTTGTCTGTAGGAAACTGATACGTGTAGTATCTAGGCTACTTTTGTATTGCTCGGAGGTTATGCCACATTGCTGACGGGGAGTAAAGCAATTTCTATTACTGTGAACTCTTTCCCGATTTATTTCTTTTGTGGTAGCAGGCATGTCAGATGATGTGAATCTAAAGGTTGTTTATTTAAGTGATGGATTTTCTATTTTTCTTTCATTTAATTGGTCTTGGTATGTGTTGGTATCTTAGATAAAACTTGATTTGCTATATGAGCACGTGGTCGAGTTTGGGAAATGAGTGAAAATTGTTTGTGTCTAAGAAACCTGTGACTTCAAATGCATTGGTATGCTGTTCTTTTTTGTTCTTGAAATTTATTGTGAAGACACTCATATTCATCGGTCTCGTTTTTGTTTCATTTGTTTTCCCCTGGCTGGCATAAATGCAAACAACCTGTAGTCTTTTGTGTTTCTCCCCATGTATGCAGGTTTGGAAAATGCTAAGAGACAGATGTAGATTGTATGCCTGTTTTCCTTTCAATCCCTGTTGCAAAATAATGTAGAATACATTCTCTACTCAATTCAGTCCCTGAGTTTCTTGATAGTAATAACATAAGTAGTATATTGATAAATTTATTATATTATATATATGTTTTCTGGCTGGAGCTGCATCTTGATATTAATCATTTCTTATTCATATTTATGCTTTAAATATGTCATGCATTCATAGTGTTCAATCTGAACCATTTCGGAAATACTTAAAAGAAAAAGCTATTACTCAATAGCAAGGGACACCTTTTGCTATTAAAAGCAATTATTCAATAGCAAGGGACAACTTTTGC
>JAPKLY010000175.1:701951-730308 GCA_026898435.1 Prunella vulgaris
TTTGCTATTAAAAGCAATTATTCAATAGCAAGGGACAACTTTTGCTAAAAGCAATTATTCAATAGCAAGGGACAACTTTTGCTATTAAAAGGGACATCTATTACCGTGGCATTTTATTTTTTCAATAGCAAGGGTTCTCCCTTGCTTTTTAATTCTGGAAAGAGAAAAATGTTATTTTATTCAATACCAAGGGACAATTCTTGTTGTTTTAATTTTATTTAAAAAGTGAAGATCTTTTGTAAGAGATGACCCTTGCTAATAAGCATTCTCTTTTATAATAAATAAATAAATATCTGGATACCGTATATGCCTTTGACTACATTTCTATGTCCAATTATAATTTGACATGTCATTTCTTTAGCAAGGGATAGTACCCCTTGCCTTTGTACCATTGCTAATATTGCATATTTCTTGTAGCGGCGACCGGAATGGTACACAATTGCAAGTTGTGATAGTTTCATTCTGAACTGCACGATGGACGATCGCTTCTTCATCAGAAACCCGATGCTCAACGAATTCTGGGAGATTCGTACCCCAAAGATCTTGTTTCCAAATGGTGCTACTTTTGCTTCCGCCTTCTACGGTCTCGGTTGCGTCCCCGGGACAACTGAGTACAAGCTTGTTTGTATTGTTCTCTTCAACACTCACCATTACCGCTCCACAAGGACTAGAGTTTGGAGGCACAAGGTGAGTTCCCATATGAGTATCCGACTTGGTCTCCTGGTGTGTACGTCAGTGGTTGTCTCAACTGGCAAATATCTACCGTTGTTCGGATCGAGAGCATCGCCAGCTTCAACTGGACCGACGAGACTTTTTGGATTATCCGCCTACCACAGGGTCGTTCTCACATCACGGCGTACGATGATGTTGGGTGCATCGATGATGACAACCTTATCATCTACTCTAGCATAAGTTATTCCTTTGAGGATTGTGAGCTATGAGTTCTGGAGAACTTTTCAGATTATGGATCTTGGAAGCGCGTGGTTTTTGAAGCTGGTTACGCCGTGGACGAAGAGGAATTCATATTGGGGATCCAACCACTTCGCTTGTTGCACCCAGATGGGATGAGGCTTCTTCTTCGTGTTGAGCCCTCAGGTAGTTTTATCGAGTACGACTTGATTGACAAGATTTACATACCTGTTAATGGACCCAACTAGCAGCATCATTGTTGCAGCATGTTCCCATTCACCCAAAGTGTTGCCCACCTTATGTAACTGTCCCCGTGTTTTTTGCTTTCTGTTGTTGGTGCGAACTTCTTGCCTGTGGGCATGTTTTGTTATGTTTCTGAAATAAGCAACTTGTTTGACATGTAATATGCTTTCGTATTACATAGTAAACATTTGCAGTAATATTGTGGTAGTGAAGGATGGGGGCCAGGTAGCAAAATATTAATATGTACTTTCTTTTCTTTTGTTTGTGGTTGTTAGTTGACCTGGGCATGCTACATTTTATTCCCTTTGCACTTTTTGGTTTATGCATTGTGCATGTCGTTTTCCTTATTAAGCAAAGAACCTTCGTGTTATAGTTTTATCTTGTTGCAATTATATCCATACCATATTTATTACATATACGCATTTATCCCGATGGTATCTTTCTGGGTATTAGTTTGTCTTCATCCATATCACCAATATTCCTTTCATTTGTCCAACCTAATAATAAATGCATCTATTTAAGGAATGCATTATTGCTTGTTATTCACTGTGCATTTTTCGATATTTGCTTTTAAAAGTAAGTGTGGCCCATTTTTTCTTGCTGTGGTTTTTTCACTCGTGCTGGAACCATATGGCCCACCATTACCAATGATTGCTTGCTTCTATTTATTTCATGTGTATCACATGTCCTTCTTGTCCCACATACATTTATCTCTACATTTAATTGTGCATTTACACCATATCCATTTACATATTCACGTATGATAAATTTGCAAATATGTTAATCATTGCAACCACGAATAAATGGAGTCTTTTCACTCATACACAAATCGGGAGCTTAGCTATATTCCAAACACTATTTACAATGTACTGCCATCTACATCAATTCCATAAACAAAAATACAGTGTCCCACATGTAATCATTTAAGTATGTCGTAACGCCTTGTACTAGTATTGAACTATGCAACTAGTCATAAACATGACATTACATGCATTAAAATATAAAAAAACGTATCTGAACGGCATTCTAATTCAGGCTTCGACACTATTCTTCATGTTCCATTTATCTTTCCATACGCCTTTCTAAATCACTCAACCACACTTTTTCCCAAAACCAGTTATTCACTAGTACACCATACTTGTGTACTGTACTCGCACTTGATCAATTGTACACATGATGCATGATGTACCATTCATTAGAAGCATTCTTCTTTCCCACACTTGTTATTCACCTGTGCACAATACCTGTGTACTGCAATCGCGATTGATCAACTGTACACAAATAGCATGACGGTACACATATCGTAGGCTCGGTGCGCGTATTACAAATTCGGGACATATTGTTTTGTGTACCGCCTTTTGTCCACCTACCTTCTGTTGCACCACAGTACTAAAATGTGCACTTACAGCATGTGTAAAAAATTGTAAGTTCCCCAAGTAAAAAAAATGTAAGGATTAGGGATAGGTGTCCTTATATGTTATTTTACTAATATATTTCCAGACCACACAAACTACACCATCTCCACGACTCCACTCATTCCCATGAATAATCACACATACCAAAAATTGCTTCATAACACAAAATTTCTACAGGTACTTACTATACTGTATAATCATATGCAGAATTCTATCCACCAAAGCTCAAAAAATAAGACACGTACGAATTCACACGCCCAAAAAGATAGACAATACTCGAAAACAAATAATTTGAAGTACGTATCTAAAAGACAACGTTTGTGTCCATTCTAACCGAATTCACCCATGGAACATACTTAGTCTACAATAGTTTTGCACCCACCAGACTTAATGAAACAAGCAGTTATATAACTTACATATATTATCAGTTCATCTACTGGATAACATTAGTACCCACCAACACCAGTTCATGTCACTCACTCAGTAAATAAAACCTTATTTTACACAAACTTCAGCATTATCCGGGTCTATAAACCACTCCACCATTCGCTTCCTGTAGTCGCCTGACGCATCTTTTGAGAATACCTTATGTGTCGGATACCTCCTGTTTATTTCAGATTCCATATTGAAGCAAATAATGTCTCCGCAATCTACACTCTCTGGGTCCTACTGCAGACACGGCACCCCGTGAGGTTTAATATTGCTACTGCATAGCATCTTTTGCTTTCCTGGAGAATTCTTTGTGTTGGTCCCTTAAAGTGGTAAAGGTCTAGAGGGGGGTGAATAGACCTCGAGTTCAAAATCAGATTTTTCAAACTTTTCAAAAAGGATGGGTTCTAGAACCTTACAGTAGCCCTTTTTCAAGTTTAATAGAATAAGTCTACAAGAGTTTTAAAACAGGACCACAAAGGTTACAACTATAGACTAGAGAGTCTGCAGCTGCAGAGTTCAAAAACTTTGCAAAATAAACAATCACTTGTAGACAAATTATCAGAGGAGTTCTCACAATTAGAATTGTTTTGAGAATACTCTAATGTGCAGCGGAATAAAGTGAGTGATTAATGAAAAACAATATAAACTAGACTTAACAGTTGAGTGACTTATGAAAGTCTACAGCTGTAGAGTCAGTTTCTGTGAAAATCACAATGGTTTTATGCACTTCAGATTTCAAAACAATGATGAATGTAACAAGATTATTAAATATGCAGGAGCAAGAATATAAAGAGCAAGAAGTAAATAGACCAGGTTTATAGTGGTTCAGTGTCTATAAAAGACAACCTACATCCACTGTTACACCACTCAGGTGCCAAATTCACTAAGAAGTGATCACAAAGATCAATACAAGTAGTTCCCCCTTAGAACTAGGTTCACTCAGATTCCTATTCTAAAAAGAGATAGACTACCCTATTCACTCAGAATATCAACTCACAAAGAGTTTTATAAACCTCACAAAGAGATATCTACACTAAGTAGAAATATAAAGTAGGTGAGGGAACAACAACAAAAGTGTGATTCTTTCTAAGAAAATCCTAACCAACTATCCTATGAATCACAAAGAATAAAAATAGGATAAGCTCTCTCAGAATATGCTGGCTGTAGACTTGCTTAGATTGAATGCTTGCACTATGCAAAAAATGACTTACAACAACGGGGAAAAGACAACGGGTTTGGAGTTAGACTGTTGTCTTAAGCATAAATCCCGTTGTCTTAAGTATTCCCGTTGTTAAAAGTTCAGGAAAGGCGCCGAAAGACAACGGGTTTTATCCCCCGTTGTCTTTTCCCGTTGTCATAAGTTTTTTTTTTTTTAATATTTTTATACAAAATAGAGGGGTATATAAAGAACACTTAGAATTTTTTTTCATTACAAATTCGCTTCTCACTCGCTCAACCCTTTTCTCACTGAAACCCTTCTCTTCATCGCACCGGAAATCTCTCAGGCGCGTCACCCAAGGTGATTCTCCGCGGTACGAAGCTACGTGACGCCTTCTCCACTGTTCGCCGGAATTCTCGCGTCGCAACCCTCTGTCCTCACCGATTCAAATCGGTCACCTACCAATCGAAATCCAGCCGCATCGCACCAATCCTCTGTGGGAGACTCAGTGAGGAAAATCTATAGTTTAATCCTAACCCTAGTTCCTCCCTCCCATCATATTCCCCACAATCCTTGTAATTGGATCGAATCTTCGCGACTAGGGTTTTCTTCGCTCTTCTCAAAATGGCAAGTGTTAATTCTCCCGTTATTTCTCGCGATGTATACATATTTTTATGCCGATTTCATTGCTGTTCTTTCGTTTCTCATGAAGCTTTAAAGTCTCAAGCTGAAAATGCTTCTTAAACAGTACCTATTTCAATTTTGCAACTTATATTTTTGCTTTAGCAGCAGTCGCAACGTAATTTCTTTTTGTTTCTGGAAAATAGCTGAAATGAACAAAATTTATGTTTTCTGTTTTGGTTTTATGTGGAATTGATTGCTGTGTTGTGCTATGTTTTCATTACAGAACAAGTTGGGTAGAGGGCAGCGTGACAAAGTACAGCAATTCATTTCAATTACAGGGGCAAGGTACTTTAATGCTCAATTTTGTGTTGAGACTTGAATTCTTCTCCAGTTAACGAGCTTTTTTTTTATGTGAAGTATGCTCTTCTTTACATGGATAGACGAATTTGCTTTCACAGTTCTTAATCATTCAAAGCTTGTTCTTTCTTCTAAAATCTTGTGATCATTATCTACGGTTCAATTTTGTTGCATGCTTTCACAAGGATGCGGTTTCGATGGACCTTTTAAGTTGTACAAAGCTTTATATGTATCACACAGCACTATTAGAATTTTTTTTTTCATCCATTTGGTTAACACATCACTTTTTCCAATCAGTTGCTTAACTTTCTGTTCCTTCTTGATAGCATGAGTATTTATTCCATGCATCTCATGTTTAGACGTAGACAGTTAATAAATACTTTAAATTCTGTTAAATGAGAAGTCAGATTACCTTTCCTTCTAATGTCTGGATCTTATTAGAGCTTTTCTTATATTATTGTTGAAGCTTTCATTATGGTATTTGTAGTAGTAGTATGAGGCTGTTATACAGTGAGGTTTTAAGAAGATTCATGGATTGTAGACACACCAGTTTCTGAGTTTTTACCACCCTTTTATTGTATCAGATTTCTTTCACTCCAAAATCTGCCCATTACAAGAAGTCAAAACTTCATAAAGTACGTTCACCGCTTTGTCATGGAATTTACTTTTGACGTAATTTAAGAGATTCAGAAATGCTGCATATGACCATCCTTATAGTTCTATTGAAAAGAGTAAGCTAGATGGAGATACTGTATCATGCAAATCATTTTGATTATTTCTTCCCTATATTGAATTTCCCCAGTTTTCTTCTTTGATTTTATTCGGAAGGAATGCTGATATCTTCCAAGGTTCAAGGTGTTTTCATGGTTCATGATTTTGGGTAAGTTTCCTCCCGTTCCCATAGCTGGTACAGGATTGAAACCAACCCCTCTCTCTTCAACTAGTTGGTGTGTTATATGTAGGCATAGTAGTTTGGAGAGTGAATATATTTTTCTACATTTCCATCTATAAGTTCTTTTGGTCTGACAAGTTAGTAGAGTTTGGCCTCAGTTTGGGTTTTTCCTAGCTCATGTAGGTATCTATTTTTTACAGATGTTGGGTGGTCTTTAGGAGTTAGAGTTAGGGTCCTATGCAGAATGGGTGTTCCAGTTGTATGTTGGTCTGTATGGTTGGAGAGGAATAGGAGAATTTTTTATAATACAATATTGATGAATCTTTGCTGAGTGCTGCGGAGAAGTTAAAATTATCAATTGCTTCTATGGTTATAAGAATAATTAGTTTAAGTATTTGTCTGTATAAGGTTAGTTAGTGATTTGTGTGTAGCTAATCGTTTGATCTTTTTTTGGCTTGAAGTTGATGTCTTGTCTGCTGATTTAATTACTTTTGACTGTTAGATTAATAAAATATTATTTGTTTTGTATCAAGTAAAGAAAGTGTAAAATCTTTCTAGTTTACTTTTGATGCTTGTTATGAGATAGTTCTATCTGATGTACTAAGGTTTTTAAGATGGTGACCTGTGTAGTTTTGGTTGTCATTCTTTGGATGCAGTGAAAAAGTTGCTATCCAAACTTTGAAGTCTAGTGATTGGCAATTTGAAGGAGCATTTGACATATTTGTTTGAGATGCAGAATCCTGAAAATTAATAAAAAGGTTTTGCTTTCATCAAGAAACTCTATTTCTTTTCATAGCAACAACTCGTACAGAAAGTATAGATTTAACTAAAGTAGGTCAGTCTAGAGTTTTGACTTATATCATATTAATCCTTATTTGCATAACTCACCCTCACCCCACAGCCATTCACTACTACAAAAAAAGGCTTGGAGAGCTCACAAAAATCCACTTAGAAAGCGGTTATATGAGCTCTCCAAGTGAAAGCTATGCAAGTAAGAATCCACGTAGAAAGCGGTTGTAAACCGCTATAAAATTCGTCTTAGAAAGCGGTTATGAACCGCTCTCTAAGTGACCACTTAGAGAGCGGTTCATAACCGCTTTCTAAGCTTAAATCCGATTTTTTTTTAATTCTTACACAGCGGTTTCAAACCGCTATCCAGGGCCTTTTTTTTTTTCTGTAATTAATATATTTTATTTTATATATATTATATATTTTATATAATATATATTCTATATATTATATATTATATATAATTATTCTACATATTATATATTTTATATTACAAATTCTATTTAATTAATTTATACAATAATAAAAATTCACAAAAATAAAATACTTAAAATAAACCAATATATTAATAAAACAAGAACTAATTATAACTAATTAAATGTATCATCATAAATTAAATAAAAGTTACATATCGTCGAACCAAAATTCATGCTAGATAACGTAAAAACCTATTATACAAATACCCGGTCCAATCTAATTTGAATTTCTTGAGTCTGTTCCTTTTGTACGAATGAAGCGGACGTTGATACACAAACTGGAAAATTAAAAATGTAATTAGAAATATATATATATATATATATATATATATATATATATTAATAAATTGCCCCAACTAGCTACTTACGTCGTTCGGAACCGTCGTTTGAGAAGTCGTCATTATATCTTCAATATAATGACATACAAAAGTGGCGCAGCTAAAGCTATCTTGCTGTCTCGGCACCTGTTAATTAATAATTATAGTTAATACATGAATAAGTATAGAGTTTTTCAATTAAAGTATATATACCTTAATATTTTTCCACATAACGGTACTAAAAGTTCTTGATGGTTCGGGCGGAAGGCGAGTCCGATACATCCTCATCACACTGTTATTATTATAATTAAAAAATAAAAAAAATTACATATACATATATAATTCTAAAAATAAAATGATTTAATGATATTCAAATAATTAATAAACACATACCAGTCCATAAATGTCAGAAGTTCAGGTCGATCAGAATGCACTCCATTTGGAGTTGGATCCATAAAATATACCTCTAGTGATCTCATATTGACGGCGACCAACAACCAATGTGCCCTGCATTTTAATAAAAATATTAAAAGTATATTTCATTTGCATGTTTATATTAATAAATTTGTTGATGACGTGTTTGTTGTATGTACTCACCCCACATATGTAGGCCAAAAAATGAGATGGTCTCTCGTAGAATATCTTTGCATATGTAGCACAAACAACTCCTTATCGTGGGCGTGGTCATTACCAATGGAGGCACTCACTTGGGGGGAGATGAGAGAATACTTCAATGATGCCTCATAATCTCTTGATAGATATACCTCCCCCAAATATCTTTAATTAATGAAAATACTCATATTAATATTTAAATAAAGAAAATTAAACCTCTAGAAGAATTAAATATGAAAAATCAATAAACACATACCTGAGATAAAAAGCAATAGTAGTCGCGCTCAACCACTGATTTTTGAGTACTTCCATGACATGATTCGCACGGATAAAGTCTTCCCAACCAAGTGTATGAAAATAAGAACTAAAAGAAACTACAATAGGAACAAAAGTGGGGGACGATACCAGCGTGTGCACCCTAGACATTAGTTTGTCGCTGTGATCGAAGTCTCCTTGCAAAGGATAACCCAGTCGTGATTGTGAGGGCATTGTAGGCATTGTAGCACGCGGCTCCCTCGTCTTTTGGGGAGACCGAATTTTCTACAATCAATTTGCAATTGGTTAGTTTAACAAAAATTAGAAAAAAATTAATAACATATATTTTACCTTTTTAGTTAATGAGACCAAGTGAATAGGCCATTCTAGAAAAATAATCAAATCGGAACGCACATTCTACAACAAACAACCAACAAATTTCCCCAACTCCACATCAACTACATTCAATCAACTCCACATCAACTATATATTCTACATGCAAATATTTGATCGAACATCGATCATCACATATATATCTATCAACTACATTCTACATTTGGATTCAATCGATTGATAATCGCATATATAAATTTATATAACATACAATTTTTAATAAATAAAATAATTATAACTACAAAAAAATGAACTTACGGTAATAGTGTGAAGGGAATGGATTAGAATGATTAATCTTTCTTCTTCAAATTTGTCACCTACAAAATATATAAATACTACAACACATTATTTTTATATTCATTAATTTAATAATCAATAATTTACAATAATTATAAATATATATTTTTATATAATAATTAATATTATTTACTAGCTAATTCTATATATATATATATATTAGCAAATATACTAATATATAAATAATATATGTGATATTATTTAAAAATTTAAATAAGAAATCATGCATTAATGTCAATCCATTTCGATAAATCATATTTTATATATGTGCAATATTCTCAATCTTTAAAAAAAATTCTAACATTATATTTGATTTATTTTTTATTATTTAATTGGATATTTACAATTTAAAAATGATTAACTCAAATTCTTATATAATTGACTAAATGATTAAATATATATATATATATTAAATAATTAATTACATACCTAGTAAATAGGGATGAAATTTCAAAATTCGATCGGTGGGATGGCGACGGCGGCGGCTGGGATGCCAACGGAGGCGGCGACGTCGGAAATGGTGGAGGAGGGGCGGCGGTCGGCGAGGGGGGCGGCGTGGAGGAGGAGGCGCTGCTGGGAGGGAGGAGGGAGAGAATGAAGAAAGGGTTTCTGCTGGGCCCGATTTTAATCGCCCCTTAGCGGTTATTAACCGCTGTCTAAGTGAAAGGGTAAAGCGGTCATTAACCGCTTTGGGCATAGCGGTTTTTAACCGCTGTGCAAGCTATATATTTTTTTTAATTTATTCTCAGCGGTTTATAACCGCTTTCTAAGAATTTTTTTTGTTTTTTTTTTTATTTATTTATTCTTAGCGGTTTATAACCGCTTTGTAAGACTTTTTTTTTTTTTTTCGAATTTACTCAGCTTTGCTTGGAAAGCTCATTTAGCAAATGAGCTCTCTAAGTGCTCACTTAGAGAGCTCATTTGCAAATGAGCTTTCTAAGATGAGCTATGCAAACACAATAATGTAGTAGTGATTGTTCCTCTTATTTGATCCCAAAAAAATGTTTGATATGACAAGATGTATTGTAGTATATTAATTACTTTTCCCTTATTCTATCACCAGATCCTATTTATATTCACCACTCTTGTTTACTTAGTCCAGTTTCATTGCGGTGAGATTTTCCTCATAACTTGGCGCATCCATTCTTTTTTCTTTATGTAATCAAGTTTTTTATTCATCGATCTTATACCTGTTTTGAATACACCTTATCACGGCTTTAGTGATGCAGATGTAGCTATTGCAAGTTTGGCTTTGTTAAGACTGACAAGGAATTCCAGAGTAAAGGCATGGTGATCCGAGCTTGTCTTTTTCAGTTGTCAATTGTTTAACTCATTTGTTATGTGCCTAATGAAGCTGATGGCCTTTTTTCTCCTTAATATAAGGAAAAACTTCTGGAACAACGGCAACATTTGTAATTATGTATGGATAGACAGTTACAGTAGCGTCTGTTGGAGACAACTGTTGCATTTTAGATGCTCATGGTGGCCGTGTCTCTTTCTTGACAGTTGATCATAGGCTTGAAGAAAATGCAGAAGAGTTAGTCTCTTCAACTCCAAAAAACTATTGTTTATTGGTTCTATTTTACTTCTTATAACAAAATTGCTCTCCAAAATTGCAGAAGGGAGCCCGTGGCAGCCAGTGGAGGTGAAGTTGGAAGGCTTAGCCTTTTTGGTGGGACTGAGGTGAGATCCATATTGAACTGCATATGCCATTGAAAGTCTTATGTCTGATTGATGTGAACTTTTTCTCGGTTATGTGATAGTTCTTGCTTTAGTTTATAGGTTGGTCCTCTACGCTGTTGGCCAGGGGATCCAATTACAAGGATTTGCATAATATGATGCATTTAACTAAATTTTGAATATAAGTTATAAGTTCAGTCAAAATAAGTATATTATAAGAATACTATGGGAATAACTTGTTTAAACTTATTTGTAATCTCTCTCACTCTCTTATTTAATTTGGTTAATGTTTGTTTACTCTCAATATCAAAAAACCAACGCATAAAATTTAGTTTCTTCATTTGTAAAATATTTTCTTGTATAGTATGATCGTGAAGACACAAATCACATAATGTATGACAAAATTTAAGTTGAATTGTGAAAACAAAAACTGGATATCAGTTACTTCCGTTAGAATATTTGAAGTTGTTAATATATTTTCTTCACTTCCTACATAATGGTATTATCTGTTGGAATGATTTCTTACTTTGATGATGTGTTGAAGTTGTTAATATATTAGAGTATGTGTATATTTATTTACTCTCCAATTGAAGTTGTCTTTTACTGATTTCAGATTGAATCCTAGTTTTTTTCTGCCATATTTGTAAGGAAAAATTTGCTAGCTACTGATATGGTGGTCAGAGGATGCTAAAATGCATTTTTACAAGTTATACTTTGATATTATAATATTATTATTGCACATGATTTTAAGTTTGTGTAAATGGGGAAGGCATAGAATTCGGTCTATAATTGGGTGAAATATCTTTAGTTTAATATAAATGACAATGATGTTTTCATGTTTTATCTTATTAATTAAATCTGTCATCTTCTCTATCAAATGTGTATTCATTGATTAACATTCTTAGGTTTGTTTATCTTTGTTGAAACCTCAAAGTGTTTAAGATAAGAGTCAAAAGAACTGATTCGTGATCTCATTTTCGTTTATTTGGGATGAAGTATGGTGAAATAGCTGTTGGTGCAACATTCAAGTTATATGTTATATATGTTTGTTATTGTGCGTTAATGTATATTTATTTATTTAATCAATATGAAATTAATGTTAAAGAATCCTCCAACCCCAGTTATATATATACTTCCTCCGTCCACGATAAATGGTCCACGTTGCCTTAAATGACCGTCCACAATAAATGGTCTACTTACCTAAAATGGAAAACTTACAATCATTATTTTCATTTTTTATACACATATACTCACTTTTACACATCACATCAAGTACTTTTTTAATAATTAAATATTTTTTTATACTAATACACTCACTTTTACACATCAACATCTATTTTTCTTAATAACCGTGCACCACAAAGGTAGTCCAATTTTCATGGACGGAGGGAGTAATATATATATATACAATATGAAATCAATGTCACAGAATCCTGCAACACCAATTATATATATATATATATATATATATATATTAAACTACAACCAAAAGGAATCCGTAAGTATTTTATTTATTAGAGTTTTTCTTTTTATAGTAAAAAATTATAAGAAGAATTCAAATCCCGACAGTATAATGCTATACATTGTGACATTTTTTAATGCTATGCATTGTGATATTTTTTATGGATTAATATTTAATGGGGTCATTTGTTTAATGCTATATATTGTGACATTTTCTTTTTTTATATGTTGAAGGAGCTGATAGTTTTAGATTTTTGTATGATTGGTCTTATAAGAGAACATTTGAAAATCTGTTCAATCTGTGATTTTGCATTCTCTTGTCTGCCTATAGAAAGATATATCTTAGACATTTATTAAAAGCTTTTACTATCTTGTGATTGAATTGCGTGTGATCTATTTATGAATTTTACAGCAAGTAATGTGTTTCCTGTGAAGGAGCATAGCTTTATGAATTTTACAGCAAATAATGTTCTTCTTGTTAAGTGTATCATTATTCATCATCAGTTAATATTTAACCATCCTTTACTCATTTTATTGTTTGTATTTTAACAGTTTTCACAGAAGAACTACTCTAGAAGAGAAATTGATGATGTGCGGGAGGAATGGGCTATCTGTGTTTCTGAATACTTGGACAACTAATTTACTAGAAGTGGTAAGAAGTTGAAGTTGATCGATTGCTTTTTTATTATTTTGAACATGTTGAAGTTGGAAGATTAGCAACATGTTATTAAAATTGGAAGATTTGTCGATTGTCGTTCGAAAATTATGTATGAATTAATGTGATTTTTGAATTGTGGAGATATTTTATGATGATTACATTCCTATTGGTTCTTAATTTATGACATGAAAAATATCTATATATAATATTAATAAGCTACGACAACAGAAATTAAAAAAATAGTAAAATATAGTTTTGACAACGGATTATATTTAAGACAACGGGTATACACCGTTGTCGTAAATACTTAAGACAACGGGTATAAAAAGTAAAATTACGGACAAAACATGTTGTTGTAGGTATTTACCACAACGGTTTTAAAACTCTATAACAACGGTTATACACCGTTGTCGTAAATACTTAAGACAACGGGTATAAAAAGTAAAAAATTACGGACAAAACGCATTGTCGTAGGTATTTACCTCAACGGTTTTAAAATTCTATAACAACGGTTATACACCGTTGTCGTAAATACTTAAGACAACGGGTATAAAAGGTAAACACAATGGTAGTTATCAGTTGTCATATGCTTAAGACAACGGTTAATAAACAGTAAAGACAACGGGTATTGACCGTTGTCATAAATACTTAAGAAACGGTGAGAAACCCATTGTCAAAAGTCTGGACCTACCACAACGAGTCGATCCACAACGGTGGAAAAACACTTACGACAACGGGGATTCCCCGTTGTCGTAGCCCTTTTCTGGCATAGTGTTGTATGCTCGAGGTTGTTGTTATTGCTTCCTCTGAGGACATCTTCTATTTATAGATGGAGTAGAGTGACTTATCCGTTGGAAATTTTAAATTTGAAATCCGGATAAGGTTCTTCTCTCTCTATTGGCATGTGTGATGTGGTCCTCATCCTTCACACAGGATAGTACTGATTGTACTATGTCCTTTTCTTCAGAATTCTGGCCTCCTTGTAACTAATCTTCATTATCCTCCATAATTGAGAAGAAAACCACCACTTAAGTACAGTTTAGTGAGTGCTCAAAGGCTACACTAATAGTCCTTAAGGGTCTTCTTAATCTTTAATTAATTTGACTTGTACTTCATCTTCAAACGGTTCTTTGTAGCTGTAGAGTCTTCAAACCTTGCAGCTGTAGAGTCCTGTCAATATAAAAAATCGGCTGTAGAGAAATCTTACAGTTGTAGGGTCATGTCTTAGCTGTAGATTGATCAAATTCACAACTATAGACTTCACTTACAACTATATGTTTCAAACACCAATTTCCTCAATACAAGTATTAGATTAAAATCATCAATTTTAACATATTGTTTTGCACACATCAAAATCTAAATTAAGGTACTAACACTTTGCAACAGACTTCATGCGTGGAATCACATACTCAATCTGCAACAATCAATTTTTAAACAAATGATTATGATTGTTGGATCTTATTTGATACACCATTCTTTGTTTCATAAAATGACCATTCTTACCACAATCCTTGCTCTCTCCAAATGCACGTCCCTAACATATTTTGACCGCGGTTGCAAAGAGTTGAAAAATCTCCAGCTGCATGTGTTGATATCCAACTTTAACAGAGTCAAGTGGTCACCACCGTTGGTTGGAGCATTTTCATAATCTCGTGTTAATAATGGGAACAACAACACATCATTGCATTTGATGGTCTCCAATCTCTTATCAACCAACTGAACCAAGCTTCTGCTTCTCCAATGCTTGTTTGCCAATATTAGTTCCTACATATAAAAAATGTCAAATATAGATTTTACGATTTACACCATGATATTTTTCCTGATAATAGAAAGAAACATATATACAATTAGATTTAATGTTTACACTTACCGAGCAAGAAGCTGAAAAAATGACAACACTCCCATTGTTTTGAAATTCATTGTACTTGCTTTGCAGTATCGTGGCTCAAGAATCAACAACCTTTTTAAACCATTATTAAAAGTCGCTCATTAAATGGTAAAAGTATAAATGGTATTCGAACTCCATGCAGATTTCCCAGATTAATATTTCTATAATTCAAGTTAACTTAACGTCCTCAAACTTACCCCAGTGGAGAGCCTGTCATGATGCAACATTGCAATGATATATCTCATGTATACAACTGCCATTGCATTTTGTGCTCCCCAAGCCACAAACCTACATCGTGTTATAGTTTCACAATTAACACTTACATGCATGTGACGTAAAAAATAGTAATCTCATCATACCAGTTGCAGCCCATACAAGTTGTGTCAATGATTTCCTCCATTATTTTCAAATCTACTTATAAGCTGTGTAATTTAATATATCTTTTTTCATGTTACCCTCCACTTATAATATGTGTCATTTAGTGCGTATACTATATCAATCGCCCATATACAAATATACATGACATAATATATATAAAATTGTGGGTGGAGTCTTACTCTTCACCACCGTCAGTCCAGCAGTCATCTATGGTTGCTTTAATATTAACCTTTACTTTCCGCATAGCATTGAATGACGTGTCTTATCGCATTTTCTTATTCTTTCCTTTCCCTTCATGCACTGCCATCAACTCCCATGTATTCATCTGTGGTGATATCTCCAGAGCCTTTCTATCATCGTTTCACGTCCTTGCTTTCACCCTACACGTGATTGTGCTTGGATCAACCACCTTCTTTGATCTTTTCCTCTTATCCTTTGATGATGGTGCGTCAGTGCTTTCACCCCCTCGGTTTATAAAGTCAAATGTCCGGATTGTATCCGCCAAGCTTGCATTTTCACTTTCCAACTTTGCCTTCTATTTATTGGTAATCGACAGCTCAGCCATAGTGTCCAACACTTTCATTGTCCTTTCATCTTCAAGGACCTGTGTTGTTGTCGGATTTGCAAGTGCATGCAATTACATTCCTGCCTCTTCTAGCTCCGCTCTAATTTGTACAATTTCTCGTTTCAGCTGAACACCTTCTTCTTCTTTCATCAGTAATTTTTCTTCCCACTCCTTGCTCATTGTACATATCAAACCATTCTTCTCCTACACAACAAGCTTCATCCGCGCTACTTCCTCCTCCATCATCTGATACCTGCTCTCAATCTCTATAACATGTTCCTCTAATCCCCTTGATCGTCTGATTACCATCTTCTTTTTTCCTTCAGCCTAACGTAACTGTCTCGAAACCACCTGCAACTGACAATCTCTCTCCAGAATCATTTTTTTGTAATCCTCAATCTCAGCAAAAAGTTTTTTTAATTTCTTCTTTTAACTGACACACATATTGTTTAGTCCTTCATCAACATCCTTTTCCTCGTGCATGATGCTTTCAACAACGCCCACCACACCCCCTGACATTTTGGTTTTCTGCCCACAGTCTCTGCCAATAACACTACTGTCTACAGTTTTGGTTTTCAAGTGTTCCTCCGCTGTCTTTGAGCTTCCAGGCTCACTATCCCCTATACTCCCAAAAATTGCCTTCTTGACACCATTCACACTTCCTGCCCTTAAATGATCAGTCATATTCCTACCCACTTCACTCACTCCATTCTTTCAATGTTCCCCTGGTGAAAATGGTGTACGATTAGCTGTAACTCTCTATGCGTGTATTTCTTCATTTGGGGTATGCGTACCTATAGGTATTGTCGGGTATACATAATCATCAGAGTCTGTCTGTTCGGTCCATGTTGAGTTGTCAAACTGCCCTGCCCTCTGTCCTGAATCACTTTCGGTATCACCTTTTGAAAGAACTCCACTACTTCCTTTCTTCCACTGCTTATCAAGATTTCGTAGTGTCTCCTTTTCAAATATCGTGGGTTTCAAGACAACCCTGTGAATCTACAAGTTCAACAGTTTGAGATATCATGAGCAACCACATATACACTATATATAAATACGAAATAAAAATTTTCATTTTGTGTATGTGGTTCTCTCTTACGTATTTACTTACATCATCTGGTCCAAGTCTACTTAACCTTATGCCCTTCATGAATTTGCTTAACGCTGTCAAGTCCCATTTTAATATGCGGGGAAATGCACCACTGTGTGTAGGCTCTATCATATTTTTTGCTCACATAGCTAAAACTGTTTATTATAAACATCTAAAAAAGAAATTAAAGGTAATTTTCATCAATAGCACAATATATGGTATCTTAAAATATTGTAATGTAACTATGTTAGCAAAACATACAGGGAGAATGATAGCACAACCTTATATTTTCAAATTCCGGCTTCCAGACAGCTGTGCAATTAACATCAAAACAATCAGAGCATTCCAATCATAGTTTTTTATATCTTCAACCTTTTCAAGATACAATGTGTAGTGCCATGGAATAGATGTGTTTCTCCCAGTTGTTAGTAAGACTGCCATCAAATACAGGTGCAACAACCTTGCTATATCCCCATTTCTTCTTCCATCGTTTAACTGTATCACAACTTTTGTCCAATATTAGCCTCTTTGTCAACAAATGTCCTCCTCTATCACCACTCATTTCCTTCACAAAACACCTTGTTACCCAACTTGGTACAACATAGTCAGTATTTTTCAACGGTATATGTGTTGTCCCACATATTACTCCGAATATCATTTGCACATCTCTGTTTGTAACTCTCATCTTTTCTCCTCCAATAACAAATTCACCTGAAGGTTGGTTAAATGTACTCATAATATGCTTTATATCTTCTTCATTCTTATGCCACCTAATCATATAACGTTCATAATCCACATTCCTAATTGCGTCAAATAGTAGCCAGAATGTTGTTTTCCGAATTTCTGCAACATTCATATCATTGAATCCAACACTTCGAATTTCTTTTGCTGTCGTAACCAAATTACTCCTAAAACAATTCCTTTCCTTGTCTGGGCATTTACTACCTACGATAACAAATTCATTACATACTTTAGTAAATTAAGATCAATACTAAGATTTTATGCTTATAATAGGAAGAGATCACTTCTTACCAAAATAGTTTTTTGGTCCCATGTCTGGGTCGCTTGCATCCGTTGTTGACTCATACAAGATGTCCCCTATTATTCCTCTTGAGGTACCCAGATCTTCCACATGTCCTAGTTTACCAAACATTTAATAAACAATATGTCATTCATAGAAAAATACTTGCTTGATTATTAATCTATTCTTCCACCTATCACCAATAGTTGGTTAAATCTAGTACCGACTGCTAGTGTTCAATACATACAACCATCTAGAAGTTGTTCAATACCTTATCCACGAAGGCCGACCACTTTCTTCCTTCTAAGTACTGCGTTCTGTAACCTTCGTCTTGCTGGAGATTCAGCATCTGCATCAAACATTATTCATAAATACATACACCTAAACACAAACTATATTCTTTTTCTTCCAATTAAAGTATGATTTAAATATGTCACCAGTTCTTGGTGTTGAACTTTGAATACTAGGTGTCATTCTTCCTGTCAATACCACAAAGAAATAACATATTAAATAATCCTTACTATAATCGTATGGTAATATAATATTTAAGGTATATAATGCTAGATTAGTCTCATCATGCTACATTAGTCTCATAATGCTACATTAGTCTCATTATATAGGAATATAGTATATAAGGGGCACAGTTTAACACTACAGTCCACTTTATAGTAGTGTGGTACACTAGCCTCTGATTGTCCAGTTTCATCCTGGGCACACAAACTCATTTCTCATTATGATTCATGCATTCTCCTCACCGTTGTTCCCCCTACTACTACATTACTTGCATCATACTGGAAAACATTACCCAAGGTACAAATTTATGGATGACAGTACACTTCACATAGTTGTGGTACACAACCCTACATATGCTTACGACTCTCTACGCCCACACTCATAACTCATTATGATACATGCATTCTGCCCATCTTTGTACAGTTTAAAGATAGATATAGATACGAAATGAAGCTTACCTCTTTGTCCATGGTAGTTTCTGTGAATGTCGTCTCCTTTAAAGTTTTCTCTATCATGGAAACACACACCCAGGTCTCTTTTCCTCGTCATCTCAACCGTCAGGTTAGTTCTGCAAAATTTAACACTATACCTTTGTTCGTACATCATTAACAATCAAAACATTACAAAATCTACATTTTTCGTATCTATACGTTTTCATCCCTGAAAATTGTAACCTAGAAAAGTCCCCTAAATATAAAAGCCAGGATACTTTCAATGTGATTAGTATTAAATTCCTCATTTGATTAGTATATTAGATTCCAATATCGTTTAAATATACGTACCTTATCGGAATGAATCTCCACTTCTCGTCGTTGAACAACTCCTCCCTTTCTACAATATATTGTTCCCACTTTTCAATTTTGGGGAAACTGATTAATGGAAGATTGCTTTGTCACCAATTTTGCCTAAGCCTATACTTTATATCACATCAACGTCACATCCGCCAAATTTTTGCACAGTTTACTACCGTTTTGTTTGCAGCAATTATAATCTACACTTCCCTAGTCTAGTTTTTTTCCATCCATGCATTAAAGTGGTGTAGCAGAGTTGGCAACGCTATAATTTGGCTCTGGTTATAAGGATTAGGGATAGGAGTCCTTATATGTTGTTTTTATAATATATTTGGCTCTCATAGTAAGTTCCCCCAACCAAGAATCATATAGAGAAGAATTTTGGATAAGCTTAACAGTAGCAGAAATTTCTGAACTCAACTAACCATGAAGAATTAATGTCGCCGCACACAAAATATATAATAGTATTTATTGTTTATTCCAATTACCGACATATTTCTGCAATACATGGACTATAAGCTTGTGACGCTTTCCATTATGATTTATTGATATCTTTCCTTCTTAAATTTGATTTTACCCAATCCAGTTTCTGTAGTGAAGAATGCTAAGACAAAATGGGACATTCTAAGCATTGTCGGAAAAAATAAAGTTAAAATTCATCCTCCATTATATCCCCTTTATATAGCATTTTACGTTTTTCTTTTTAATAAAGATATACGAAGATTTTGCGGGATAAATGAAAGAGATCATTTACAATGTGGGTCATTTTTCTTAGTGTAACTATAACTAGAGACTCAATTGTACAAATATAACAACAAGAGCCAATTCTAATAATGAAATCCCCAGTTATATGTAAAATAATGAAATTGCCCCTACTAATAAAGGATAGGTATGCAGGCGTCTGTCCACATCAAATCAAACGTTAAATCAACTAAAAAATGGATAGGTATGCTATATTCGTGTGTTGTTCGATGTATTTGAAATTCAAATTTTGTATTTCAATTCAAAATCATGTATTTGTTTCATATTTACAAAATTTCTAATTGCATCATATTTCAACGGAGAAGGGGCCATCGATTTGGGGTTTTGTGCACGGAGCGGTTGATTCGGTTGTTGTGCACGAGGTTAATGGCAGTTGATGCGAACTCCGGCAGTAACATGCGGCGGTGCGACGTAAGGTAGTGAGAGTCGGCGTGGCTGTGAGTCGCGTTTCCAAATAGTGTGATTCGGTGGAGAACAGGGGACGATTGAGTCAGCGTGGCTGTGAGTCTTGTTTCCAGGCGGTGAGATTCGGTGGAGAACAGGGGATGATTCCGTCTTCTTTCGGTGACATAGTTAACAGTGATGGCATGACGGGATATGCAATTTTTTGAATATGTCTTCTCTCTCCATTGTTGTACAAAGATTGAATAGGTCTCCAGTTTAAAAAAAATTAATTTTTTGAATAGGTCTCATTCTGTGATGGCGAAATGGCGGATTAGGATATCATTGAAAAAATGGGTTTCATTTATGACTGGCGAAAAGGTGTGATACCTGCAAATTACAATTTCATTGAAAAATGAGATTCCTTCCTCGATTTAGGCCTTCATCAATTCGTCTAGTTTTTGTTAGCCAGTGCTGTCCACCGGTCGTTTCTTATTTCGTGAGTAATTAGTCCAATTTCTTCGATTTGGTTATTTTTTCTTTGTAATTTTACCAGATATTGTTGGTAGTTTGTTATCAGTAGAGCTTCGGGGAATTAGGTGCTGAATTGATACGTTGAATTAACAAATTTTGTTTGAATTTTCGTAATCACCGCAAGTGTAGTGACTTGATGATGCTAAGTTTACTGAATATTGTTATTTAAATTTCGTAACTATTTTTAGATGCTAGCTTTTATGCATCATCATTATCAGCCTTGTTCAACTCTCCTGCAGTTTTTTTGGTGTCTCGAGCAATGTGAAGTTATATTATGTTCTTGATATCCTCATCCTACTCTTTTCTGGCTACTATAATATGGAATTGAATCACTTTGTCTTTTTTTCTGGTCATTCTATGCTTTCTTTGGATTGGGTATTCTTTACGATATGATATCGTTATCATGTAAGCAATCATATTAGATACACTTAGGAAAGATTATAATACTATAAGATGTTGGCATATTTTTATATCCCTTTTAGGGTTAGTGAGTTGATTGTTATTTCATGGGAATAAATTAACAAAATGTTGCAGAACCAGGTAACTTATGAATTTGTTTCATTATAACAACCCCCCTGATGGATATAAGTTTTTCTAAAGTACAATTATATGTACCATAGTACACTCCTATATGTAACAGTACACACATATGCTTAATAGTACATGTTTAGGTACAGACGTAAATTCAATAGTACATTAAATAATTCAATAGTATACATGTGATTCGCCGGAAAAAAGATTGGCTGGAAATTTGGCCGTCCAAAAAATTCCAAAATATCACAATAATAACTATGGTACAATAATTAGTTCAATGGTAAATACGCATATTGTATTAAGGTCACATGAAATAGATAATTATGAGATGTGATAGCTACAGTACACAATTTGACGTGAACAGTGTATGATTTGACGTGAATAGTATATGATTTGACGTGAACAATGTATAATTTTTTGTGAACAGTGTATGATTTTACGTGAGTAGTGTATGATTCGATGCGAGAAGTGTATGATTTGACATAACATCACATCACTTGTATACATCCATCATTTGCAGTACATATATATGTACTATTGTACAATACCATACTCAATAGTACACACATTTTTTCAGTCCATGCATTAAATGATGTGGCTGAGTTGGCAAGGCTATAATTTGGCTCTGGTTATAATCTTTAGACATAGGAGGCCTTACTTGTTGTTTTACTAATATATTTGGCCCTAGTAGTAAGTCCCCCTAAATAAAAATGTTGATTAACCTTTTTGAAAGATAATTACAAGCTTGCTAGCATGTTATATAAATAATTAATGACAAAATTTTGTATGAGACCATCTCATAATATGAGATCGATCAAATTAAAAAAGCTATAGTGTTATAATAAAATCTAACAATATTTTTAATGAAAAGTGTTATTTGTAAAGATATGCTGAGTTTGAATACTGAGACCTAGTCAGGAATCCTGATCCTGAAGTTTTGGGTCCGGAGGAAAATTCCTGAGGTGTTATCCTAAGCCTGATAGAAACTGGTCCTGGTCCTGAGCCTGAGCAAAGGTTTCATCCTGAGTCTGAGTGTGCTGATCCTCACTCTCATCCTGAGTGTTCAGATCAGTGAAGGCACTTGTACTGAAGACTCAGTAAACCTGAAGGCGTTATCCTGAGCTATAATTACCTACTTCCTGAGTCATTCATCCTGAAGGCATATTCTGAGCTGACAGTTATGATAAAAAAGAGTATGACGATGGCAACTTCAACAGGATAATAAAGTTGGATATTTGGACAGCTGGCAGAACAATCTTATTGGACTCCGGAACAGTAATTCTAGGCAGTTATAACCTTACAAATTCGTTGATTGGTTATGAACCTAATGGCAGTTAAAGGATAGGTCCATAAATACGTATTCATTCCAGGAATTACACAGACACTGAGACTAAGAGAGATTCACTCTATACTTAGAGAGATTAGAGTGAGAAAGCTTTGTATTCTGTAAATATTATTCATCTATTAGTGAAGTGAGGAAACCCCATCTGTGGACGTAGATCAATTTGATCGAACCACGTAAATTGCTTATTCTTTTGATTTTCATTTTATTTCTGTTGAGTATGTTCTTGGGAGTTCTTCACAATTGTTCTGATTACTTGAAGTCTTGTTGAGGTCGATTATTCCGATTAAATTTACAACAATTGGTGCCGTCTGTGGGAAAGGGAAGAATCGACTGGGTATAATCATCAATCATGACATCTACCAAACTGGATTTTGAGAAATTCACTGATGCAAACGATTTTGGTTTGTGTAAGATCAAGATGAAGGCTCTCTTGACTTATCATGGGCCATCAAATGCCCTGAAGCCTAGAGATCAATGGCCTTCTACCTCGTCAAAAAATCCAAGCAAGAAACAGGAAATTTTGGAGAAAGCTCATAGCACCATTATTCTGTGTTTGGGGGGGGGGGATAAGCCTCTGAGGAAGGTGTGTAAGGAGAAGATTGCCATTGGTTTTTGGAGTAAATTGGAGAAGGTGTATAAGACTAAGTTTGTCACCAACAAGCTGTTCATGAAGTAGAAACTGATTTCCTTCAGGATGAATGAGGAGAAGGAGTTGATTGAACAGCTTGAGGAGTATAATAAGGCTAGCTGAGTGTAAATTGATAATGATGATATGACTTTGATGCTCCTGAATTCTTTGCCTAAATCCTTTGAGAATTTCAAGGATACTTAATTATTTGGGAGGCAGGATCAATTGTCCTTTGATGATATTCTGGGTGCGCTGAAAACAAAGTCTCTTTAGCTACAATCTGATAAGAAAAATTCATTTCAGGTTGAAGGCTTGAATGTCAGGTTCTAGAAGGGCAAGAAAGAGTTTCAGAACAACAACAAGAAGAACACAAAGGGGTCAAAATCTGGTGATTTTGTTGAGAGGAGGAAATGTTTTGCTTGCCACAAAACAGGTCATCTGAAGGAGAACTGCCTTGACAGAAATAGGAATCAGGGGGAAGAACAAAAGACTGATATAACGGTTGCTGCTGAAGGTGGGTATGATAGTGCTGAGGTATTGACAGTTACTAACCTGAAGCTGAATGATGAATGGGTACTAGATTCAGGATGTTCATTCCATATGTGCCCGGATGAATCATTATTTAGGGACTTGAGGAGGTTTGAAGGAGGCTCAGTTGTGTTGGGCAACAATCAAACATGTAAGGTGAAGGGGAGTGGTTCTTGAAGATGTGAGCGTTGAGACCAGTGTCATCACATCTGGAATCACGCCCATCCTCCAGGACATTCTTCAATATATTTGTTCTAACAACTAACTTTTTAGTGTTGTTCAAATTGTCTTTGCTATTATTTCTGGTTAATATCCTTCAGGAAACATGTTCCAGTGATCAACTGCTTAGTGTTGCCTCGATGGTTGTCCTTGGTGTTGTCCCTGGTCAACGACGGTCAATGACAGTTATTCCCATGACCCATAATATTCTTGATGCACCTGTAAGGATCTGGAACTTGGTGGAAGGACCTGGAATCAGAGAACCGAGAGTTAAAGAAAGGAAGTTACATGGAAGTTACCTCAACTCCTACAAAAGTGGATCTCAACTTCTCTCCATGATTTCCACTGCATTGATGGACGAATCATCATTCCAATTCTATAAATAGATGAGGAATACGTCCAGTAACCAAGAGAGAGAGAGCCCTCACTACATACTGAAGCACAACGCATTTATAGAAACCTATTTTTAAGGTTTTAGTGTAATGATTTCACGTGTATTGTTACACTCTGTACAACACTTGTGTATATTATTATCCCATACGTTTTGCTGAGCTATTCATAGGTAGTTGAAGTTTGTTCTTGAAGTAGGCTTAGACTTAACAATCTAGGTTTGCCATTTGGGAACTTGTTTGGATATTTTATTCGATTTTATGTTTGAGATTTGGAAGGACTGTTTCCAAGTCTCAAATTTGTTTTTGTAATCACTTTTTCCAAGTTAGTGATATTTCAGCCTAGAGGCCGCCACAAACTAATTTTAGTTTATGGAAATATTGAGTTAATCCTTGTGTTCAAAAGTCTTCCGCTGTTTACTTATTCTCTCTACATTATTCTAAACACATTAAGTGTTGTCTTGAGTGTCGTCACACTTCGAACAATACTTCAACACAACGGTACCACATCACTATCAAGTGGTATCAGAGCCATCACTTGACGGTACTAAGTGTTGGTCCTGGTGCTGAGTGTTGAGTTGCCATGGATTACCCTCCTGGAGCTATCTACTCCAGTGGATCCATCACCCGTCCTCCCATACTTGATGGAAAAGCCGGATGTGGAGTTACATCAAAGCCCTTGATGAACGTGCCTAGAAACACATTATATCAGGTTGGAGTCCTCCCACAACTGAAGATAAAGATGGAGACTAGATTCTTAAGAACGAGCTTGAATGGACCACAGAGGAGAACAACTCATCATTGTACAATTCAAAGGCCATCAACGCAATCAATTCATCGGTTGATACAGTTATGTTCAACCTTATCCAGAATTGTGTTTTAGCCAAAGATGCATGGTAAAGACTACAAGAACACTGTGAAGGTTTGGGTAGTGTCCGTAGAGCAAAGGCAAGGATGCTGAACACAAAGTTTGAAGGCCTAAGAATGAAAGATGATGAGACAATTTCTTCCTACAATGAGAGACTCTATGAGGTGGTGAATGAATTGCAATCACTTGGAGATCCAATCTCCAATATCAGGTTAGTAAACAAAACCCTTCGTACTTTTCCTAGAAGATTCAATGGCAAAGTTTTTGCCATTGAGGAAGCTAGGAACACTGATTTGTTGAGTCATAATGAGTTAATGAGCATTTTAAAAACTTATGAAATTGACTTGTTTCAACAAGAATCTGCATATGATAAAAAGGGTGTTGTTGTTTTCAAAGGAGAAACGTCTTCAACTTGTGGAAAAACTTCTGTTATTACTGAAATTGAACAAGTTGAAGATAGTGTTGATGACACTTCATATGACACTGATAGTATTGCATTTCTTACCAAAAAATTTGAAGCCTATCTTAAGCAAAAGAGAAATAAATCTAATTTTAACACTAAGCCTAAGATGGATTTTAAAAATTCCCCTCAAACTTCTGGTAGAAAATCTTTTCAAAGAAGAAAATTTAAGTATGATCCTGAGTATAGAAAAAATATCATTTGTGATGAGTGTACTGGTTATGGTCATTATGCAAATGAATGTGCTAATACACTATTAAAGAAAAGGATGAGCTTAACAGTTTCTTTGAGTGATGAAGATTCTGATGAAGAGATAAAGGTTACAGATGAAGAACTTGCATTCTTATCTGAATGTGTGAGAGATGACTTCCCTGAAAGTGACTCTGATGTTGAACCCAGTGTGACAACACCAGCAACAACATCAAACAGGTATCAGTCTATTTCTGAATCTGATGAGGATAGTACTAATGTTTTCTATTATAGAACAGGTAGCACACGAGAACCTTTAAAAATAAAGGTTACCAAACTTTAGAATGAACTGAAATCTGTTACTCGATCCAATGAAGAGCTGATTGAGACCATCACAAGACTTGAGGTAAATCTCACAAAAAAGGATCTTGAAATTTCTAAACTCTAAGAGAAGTTGACTCCTTCAACACTTAGTTTCAAAAAGTACTCTAAAGGCACAACTGCTTTAAATGAAGCTTTGTCTGTTGGAAAAACTGATAAATATGGTCTTGGATTTTCTGAAATTCCATTCCTTTTAGTTTTGAAAAACCTATCACCTTTGTGAATCAAAATTCAAAAGTTTCTTCCAAAAAATTTCCAAAACAAAGAGGCAAAAGAACTTTTATCTGTCATTATTGTTCAGTTCCTGGACACATTCGTCCTTACTGTTTCAAATTAAAAGATGATTTGCTTTCTGGAAAGTGTTACCTGGAGTGTTACCACACAAGTACTCACATACATCAAAAACTACATGGATTAGAAAACCCAAAGTTCTTTGCAATGTTGTTTGTACTTCTTTAGAAGCATGTGTACCTGATTTATGGTATTTTGACAGTGGGTGTTCTAGACATATGACAGGAAATATTGAATAATTGAATGACTATGAAATTTTTTATGGTTGCATCCATTTCTATATGGTTTTGATGTGCTTATGTTCATATTTGACCCTAAAATGATATACTTTGTGCATTTAACCCTTTTTGGCTAGAAAGTTGTGATTATAGGTGGAAATGAGCAAGATTGAGAAAAGTCTTGATTTTTGGAGTCAAGACAATGGAAGTAATTGTTATTCCATGATGAAGAGCTTGAAGAGAGGGTCGTAACGAAAGAAGAATCAAGTCAATCGGAGTCCTAGAACTCAAGATATGACGAAAATGAGGAGAATTGAGCATGACCCGAGCTAAGGAGTGGGATCGGCAGGAACCCCTCTTCGATCGGCAGCACATCAACAGCGATTGCACGCCAAATCCTTGGAGCAGCAGCCGAAGGCTCGCGCGAGCTGTCGTATGAGCACGATCGGCAGAGTCCACGTTATGGTTCGGCAGCTTGCAGAAGCGCGTGATCCCGCTGCCGACCACGTTCGACAGCAATCAAGCTCACATTCGGCAGCAGTTCAGGATTTCCAAATTTTCATGGCTATTTTCGTATTTTCGCGCGTTTAATGAAGGGCACTTTGGACTAAACTATTGGGACAATCTGAGTATTTTGATTAGATCCCAAAACCCCTGATGAATTTGCCTAAGTATAGTTGTTCAGGATAAAATAGTTCAGGATAGTTAGGTTAGAGATTCAGTACAGGAGGACCAAGCTAAAGACTGAAGAATATTGGAGTCGACCCAATTTACTGAAGTCTGAAGCATAAACCATCCTGAAGGAGTCAGTCAGTCTCGCTGATGATTGTCTGTTCTGAAGCTGAAGATTGAAGCCTGCTGATACATCCTGAAGTCCATCCTGAAGTACCATTGGCTGATGTTTCTACTGAGTACACTAAGCATACTCAGGACAGAAGTCAGTCAGTGAAGAGTAAGTGTCACCTATCAGGCTGTGCTGAATGCACATAGGACCTGACTTAGGCCATGGTTCAGTTCACCTGAATCCTGTAAGTCCGAAGCAAAAAGGTAACACATACTGAGCTGGATAACCTATCAGGCTGTGCTGAATGCACATAGGACCTGACTCAGGCTGTGGTTCAGATCACCTGAATCATGTAAGTCCAAAACAAAAGGTTATTTATGCTATGGGACAAGAGACAAAAAGAATGTCAGTAAGACTCCATTAAGACACACGTTCAGACTGAGTTATTAACAAGAGACTCAGAGCATTGAATGTACGAGGAAGGATAAATGTCTGAAGGTCAACTAGCCGTTATAGCGGAGAGCCAATTATCTTTTGACACGCAAGCACGGAGTCTGCACAGCATTTAATACGGCATTTAATGTGTCTCAAGAGGTTGCAGGTGATGTGACAACTTGCCAGAATAAGCATG
>JAPKLY010000175.1:739769-785561 GCA_026898435.1 Prunella vulgaris
TTACTCTTTTGACGCATTAGTAGACAATAGATACCTTTCCCCTTAATTGCTTTGTTTGCCTTCCAATTGAAACAACAAATTTCCCTTACAATTCCCCATCTCCCTTGGGTTCGATAAATATTAAACTTGGTCAAACTTGCAACGACAATAGCGAACACGTACACTTGCGTGAGGACACATTTCTATTGAACATTACATATGATGGTGGTTCTAAGGGTAACATAATAGGAAGAGGAACTTTGAATGTTGAAGGTTTTCCAAAATTAAAAAATGTGCTGCATGTTGATGGTTTACGTGCTAACTTGATAAGCATAAGTCAGTTGTGTGATAATAATCTGCATGTGAAGTTTGATAAAGACTCATGTTCTGTATTGGATGAAATTGATAAATGTGTAATGGTTGGTCATCGTTCTGCTGATAACTGTTATCTCATTGGTGACAACACTTTGTGTAACATTTTACAATCTGATGAAAGTGTTCTTTGGCACCAAAAGCTTGGCCATGTAAATTACAGAAATTTACAAAAATTGGTTAAGACAGAGGCTGTTAGAGGATTACCTAAGCTCAGTTTCACAAATACACCTATTTGTGGATCATGCCAAAAAGGTAAACATGTAAAAACTTCACACAATATCACTTCAATATGCACAACTACTAGATGCTTGGAACTTCTTCACATGGATCTTATATGGACACAGAAAGTCTTGGGGGTAAGAAATACTCATTAGTTGTTGTTGATGACTTTTCAAGGTTTTGATGGGTTGAGTTCATTAGAGAAAAATCTGACACTTTTGAAGTTTTCAAAATCCTTTACAAGCGTTTGAAAAATGTTTTTAATCTTAAAGTTAGTAGGATTAGAACTGATCATGGTAAGGAATTTGAAAATGGCATGTTCACTGATTTTTGTGAAAAGAAAGACATTGTACAAGAGTTTTTCTCTCCTAAAACTCCACAACAAAATGGCATAGCTGAGAGAAAAAATAGGACATTACAAGAAATGGCTAGAGTCATGCTAACTTCAATGAATGTGTCTAAAAGATTTTGGGCAGAAGTATTGAATACTGCATGTCATGTGTCTAATAGAGTCTTCTTTAGACCAGGTTGTTCTATTACTTCTTATGAGTTATTGTACAAAAGGAAACCTAACTTGAAATATTTTCACACCTTCGGATGCTTGTGCTACATTTAGAATGACAGAGATTACTTGACAAAGTTTGACTCTAAGAGTGATAAAGGACTGTTCTTAGGTTATTCTAAGAATAGCAAGGCTTATAGGGTTTACAATCTTAGAACAAGAACTTTGCAAGAATCTGTGAACATAGTATTTGATGATGTTTCAAATATTTCAGGTAAAAATGTGGAGAATGACATCTCTGACTTGATGGAAATCACAAGTATCACTTAACCAGTGAAAAGTGTTGAACCAAAGGCGACAACATCTCCAGTGACATCAAATGCAGATTCAGAAGATGATGAGAATCAGTCACCCAAAACTCCTGGACAAACCCTTGTCCGTAGATGCAAGAAGGATCATCCATCATCACAGATCATAGGTGAATCCTCAGTTGGTGTTCTCACAAGAAGAAAAGGTAAAATGAATGAGGTAGTACGTTCGGTTTGCATGTCCAATATATGCACTCAGGTATGTACTTGAGGAAGCTTTTGCAGAACAACCAAAAGGTTTTGTAGATTCATTTCATCCTGATTATGTGTATAAATTGAAGAAAGCTTTGTATGGTTTAAAACAAGCTCCTAGAGCTTGGTATGGTAGACTTACTGATTTCTTACTACAATTTGGATTCATTAGAGGTGAGGCTGATAGAACTCTTTTCATTAAACATGATACTAATGGTTTCTTGATTGCACAGATATATGTTGATGACATTGTATTTGGTGCAACATCACAAGAATTGATTGATAACTTTGTGAAAGTTATGACTACTACTTTTGAAATGAGCATGGTTGGTGACCTAAATTACTTTTTAGGACTACAAATCAAACAAAGTGATAGTGGTATTTTTATTTCACAAAGTAAGTATGTTAAAAACTTAGTGAAAAGATTTGGTCTTACTGATGCAAAGCCTATGAAAACTCCTATGAGAACTTCACTGAAACTGTGCAAAGATGATGTTGGACAAAGTGTTGACCACACTCTGTAACGATCTATGATTGGCAGTTTACTATACTTAACTTCCAGTAGACCTGACATTATGTACAATGTTTGTGTGTGTGCCAGGTACCAAGCAAACCCCAAGGAATCTCACATGAAGGCTGTGAAGAGGATCATCATATATGTGAGTGACACAAGTGACATGGGATTGTGGTTTTCAAAGGACACACATAGCACACTAGTAGGCTATAGTGATGCTGACTGGGCTGGTGACTGTGATTATAGGAAAAGCACTAGTGGTGGTTGTTTCTACATGGGTAACAATCTTGTTTCTTAACTTTAAAGAAGGGAGACCTTTAACAGCATCAAGTCTAATCAAATCATGAATGCATCTATAATTAGCATGACCAAGTTTTTGATGCCAAAGAGTATTTTCATCTAATTTCACACTATTGCACGTTTCATTCGATTCAATCAAATAACAATTGTCTACAGACCTATTACCAATCATAAGACACTCATCATCATTATTGAGCACATAGCATGATTTTTTATCAAATTTAACATGCAAATCATCATCACATAATTGACTTATACTAATCAAATTAGCACGTAAACCATCAACATGCAACACATTGGTTAACTTTGGAAAACCATGAACATTCAAGGTACCTTTACCAATTATTTTTCTTTTTGAACCACCTCCATAGGTAACATTTCCACCATCATGCATTTTATAATTTGTAAGAAATTTAATATCACCAGTCATATGTCTAGAACATCTACTATCAAAATACCATAGACCAGGAATGCATGCTTTTAAGGAGGTATAAACAACATTACATTTCATATCAGACTCACTGACTTTTTCATGATCATGTTGTTGAAAATGTTGTGTTTTACCAGGCAACATATTACAAGACATTTTAGATTCCTTGTATTTAAAACAGTAAGGACGAATATGACCCTTCTCATGACAAAAATGACATACAAAATTTCTAGGATGAGAAGTAACAGATTTACTATCTCTTGCCTTAACAAATTTTATGGGCATATCATTTTGCACGATTTTTGTAGAGTTAGAATCATACCCAATACCTTCTTTACCTACATTCGAAGTTATCAATGCATCTTGTAATTTTTCTACACCTTTGGTAAACTTTTTGAAGCTTAAGGTTGTGCTTTCTAGTTGTTTTTTCAAGTTGCATATTTCTAGATCCTTTTTAGTAAGCAATACTTCCAATTTTGCTACTAAATGCTTTAAGTCATCATTCTCTTTGATGATTTGTTGAATATCAACCTGTTCTTCACCTGAAATATTCATCTCTGAAAAAGAACTCATTAGACAACTTTCATCTGGACTGATTTTGTTTGATGTAGTCACAAATGTTGGCACATTTGTTTTAACATCAGACTCAAAATCATCCAGTAAATCATCATTTGTATCATCAAAAAGAATTCTAGCAGAGAAAGCAAATTCATCATTTTTCTCAAAGTCAGGTTCATTATCAGAATCATCACTCAAGGTAGTATTAAAATTCAATTTCTTTCTAATCAAGGTGTTAGCACATTCATTAGCATAATGACCATTTCCAGTACATGCATCACACCTAACATTCTTTCTATACTCGGGATCGAATTTAGGTTTATTACTCCTATTAAATTGTTTTGATCTATCAAAACTTTCTTTCTTTTCAAACATTTTAGGAGTAGAAGTACCTTGATTCCTATTCTGAACATTTGCTTTTAATCTATTAGCTCTATTTTTCAAAAATGAATTGAACTGCTTGGTTAATAAGGAAATGTTGTCGGAAGTGTTGGAACATATTTTAGAACATTCATCATCTGAATCAACTTCAGTAACAAAAGAAATGTTTTTAGAACTAGAAGTATCATTTTTCAAAGCAACAACCTTTTTATCAGAATTAACTTCATCTCTTTGCTCAAAATTCATCTCATAAGTTTTTAAAATACTAATCAATTCATTAAGACTTATAAGATCAATGTTTTTGGCTTCTTCAATAGCACAAATTTTCACATCAAAACGTTTTGGTACAGTTCTTAAAACCTTATGGACTAATCTTGTATTAGAGATAGGTTCACCCAATGAATGTGATTCATTAGAAATCTCAATGATACTTTCACTATACGAAGATATATCCTCATCATCTTTCATTTTAAGATTTTCAAATTTTGTACCTAACATTCTAAGCTTAGTTCTACGAACACTCTCAGAACCTTCGCAATGTTCTTGCAAACGGTCCCAAGCATCTTTTGCTGACACACAATTCGAAATTATCTTAAACATAGATACATCAGTTGATGTAAATATTGCATTAAGGGCTTTCGAATTGTAGTTAGCAACCGTTACCTCATCATTTGTCCAATCGATTTCTCGTTTGACACGGGCTTCATTATCATCATCGGCTGGAAGTAGAGGCTGAGTCCAACCATATAGTACACTCCTCCATGCTCTTTCATCAAGAGACTTGATATACATCCTCATCTTTGGTTTCCAATATGAATAATTGGAGTCATCTAAGATAGGAGGTTTTAGTGCGGGAGTTAATGGATATTCCATTGTAAAAATACACAAATAAAGGATCTTAAACTAAATGTGTCTAGTTTGTGGCTCTGATGCCACTTGAAGGTGCGGGTGCGTGTGATTGAAAAAGTTTTAGAGAAGTGTTGTTAAAAATGTCGACAATATAAATGACAACACTACACAGCGGAAGACTTAAACGCACACTTTTGCAAAGGGATATCAAAATTTTCATAGGCTATACAAAAATGTATAGACTATGCTGCCTCACTAGCAGAAAAACTTCAATATAACTTGTAGTGACACAAATACAAGGTTTACACAATAAACCAAAATTCAAGGCCGCGCAAGACCTTTCAAGATCACACAAGGATCTAAACAAGACGTATAAGAATAGACCTAAACAAAACCTAACAAGTCTACGTTCAGCCGAACGGATTGTTAGATCAAACAATGAATGTTGTGAACAATGCCGAGACTAATGTTCCCAACATTCTGATGAACGTTGTATAACCTAGAATCTAGTGAATGACACATGATCCGTTCAACTCTAAATTATACTTTTTGGCCATGCTTTGAAATGATGAAGTGGTGCTCTATTTATAGACGTGAATAATGAGCTCTCCACTCCATGATGAAGCCAAGTAGTGGGCTTCAAAATAACCGCCCATAATGATAACTTCCAAGTTAGTGGGTATCTCTCTACTCAAGCAATGGAACCGCCTGACATTCTAGAACCTTCTGGGATCTTCACGTCTTCAACTGCCATGCCTAGACAAATAACATAGCATGGAAAAATCATTAGGAAAGTTAGTAGAAAGGGTGAATTCTGATGTTGTCTAAAATGATGGCAATACATTGCATAACATTTTTTGTCAACATCAACACACTTTTTTTAAATTAATAATCCTTTAATTAATAATTTACGTATTTTACGTAAAATGAAGTGGATCAAATAGTTTTGGTCCTAAAATATGAGGCAGTCTCACACAAGACATACTTATAATTAATTTTGGGATTAAAAGATTTGCAAGTCCTATAACTTATCTTCTTTTTGAATTTGATATATATGGATTGCATATTTTGAAATTTGTCATGTGAGTTTGAAATATTTTGATTTTGCTCCTTTTACAAACTTACAAGGCTAATATCAAAATGTAAAATCCATATGGACCAAATTCAAATTTATAACAAATTGTAGGACTACAAAAACTTTAATTATTTAATAATTTCACCGTGTAATATCCCTTAAACAAGAATGTAGTAACTCCCCATAGTTTACACTGGAGAAAATATAAAAAATAGTCTGTTAACTTTGCCTGAGTCAATCTTTTGTCCATTATCTTTTTAATTTCTCAATTATAGTTCTTTAGTTATCAAAATTAGTCTTTTTATTAAAAAAGACTATTCTTCATAACTAAAGAACCATAATTCAGAAAGTAAAAAGATAAAGGAATAAATCTGGACTCTAAAGTTATAGGAACATTTATGATATATTCTCTATTAATAATATAAATATTCTTATTTATATTTTAATTTATCTAATTTATTTGAATTATAACTTGAGTAAAACTATAAGTGTAATATTTTTTCTTTTTATTTTCACATAAGATTTTGATTAGGGTCTTAATTGCATATTTTTGCATCCATTTCTCTATGGTTTTGATGTGCTTATGTTCATATTTGACCCTAAAATGCTATACTTTGTGCATTTAACCCTTTTTGGCTAGAAAGTTGTGTTTTGTAGTGAAAACGAGCAAAAATTGGTAAGAGACGAGCAAGTTCATAAAAGTCCAGAAATTGTGAGTTGATCCAATGGAGACAAATGATATACCATGTCGAAGATTTTGAAGAGAGGGTCGTAACGGAAAAGGAATCAAGTCAATCGGAGCTCTAGAACTCAAGATATGAAGAAAATGAGGAAGTCGAGGATCGATCGGACAAGTCGAGGCCGAGCTCGGGCGCAGCCAGGCCAGACTCATGTGACCATGAGCCTGCACTCGTGTGACACATCTCTGGTTCGGGCGAGGTTGTGTCACACGAGTGATCACACGAGCTGGATTCGTGCGGCGACTGTGGTGCACTCGTGTGATTCCCCGGACTTCACATTTTCGAAGGGCTGTTTCGTCTTTTCGCGCGTTTAATGAAGGGCATTTTTGACCAAGCATTGTGGGCACTATAAATACTCCAAGGATCATATTCTCAAGGCATCCAAGTCACATTAGAGGATCATCATTATTCCAAGTTCTTAGATTAGTTTAGAGAGAGAATTAGGTAGTTACTTAGTGGGTTCTTAGTTAGATTCAATCTTCTTTCTTCCATAACTTTTGATCCGTCCGTCGGATTTTAGATCCGTTTGTTCATACATACTAGTAGTGATTAGAGCTTTATTCCTGAGGTTCAATTTTTTATTTTGAGCTTTGAATCAAGACTTACAAATTGGAGGTTTGTAGTTTGTATTTCAATTCATCCACTTATGGTAAGATTTCCTTTAATTCTCTTGTATTAGTTAATATTCATGATGTTTACATTGTTCATTGTTGATTTTCATTTCCAATTAGCCATGGGCTAATATCCTTGTTGCATGGTTGTATGCATACTATGGTGAATTTAGTCTCTTGTTAATCCTATGCATGAATTAGTGATCTTGTTGGATTAGTTCTCTTATTAATGACTTGTATGAATGCTTGGGATGTTAAATTTGATTGTATGGCTTATATGTTTTAGCAATTAAATGAGAATTGAGCTATAAGAACTTTATGCATGCCAAGTGTTTGATATATTGCTTGTATGACCAATGAGAATTGCATATTAGCCTAGACCTCTTAATTGGAGTATTGGAAGTTGTAGAGAGATCTAGATATCCAATAGAGCCCTTACCTTGTGTTGTAGAGAGATCTAGACACTAGTTGGCTTAACTAAGACACCAAGAGACCTTTTGCATGCTAGGATGGATATGATTCTAGAGGAACCATAGTAGGATTACTTCCATGTACACTTCACACTTGCTCACTTCTCTGAGGTGATAGTTAGGATTTACTATTTTTGCTTGATTAGTAGATAGAATCCATGATTGTTTTCTTGCTTTCCTAGCTATCCATCTTTGTGAACATTCAATACTAGCTTGATATCGCATCGTTTCCCTGTGTTCGATATTTAACTTGGTTAACTTTCTGCGACAACAACGACCACGTTCACTTGCGTGGAAATCATACACGATTTTGGCAAACAGATTTATATATTTTGATTTCATTTATCTAAATATATTATTTTATAGGGAATATTACATTAGAAGTCTTTTTTACATCCCTAATCCCATCTAAAGCCTCAGCTTTTTGCATATATCAATTAGGGCCTTTTTTACATACAAATGCCCTGCCATCTAATTGTTAATTACTTCAATGCCATTATTTATCACATCAGCACGTCACATCTCCTGTATCTCCTTCCTTAGTTGGACATCTCATTTCATTGAGTAGCCTACGTCCTACAATCCTAGCTTCTCCTCCACATCGGCTGTCTAAGGTATTATGTGTGTATCTATGATTATTTGAATTTCAAATTTCAAATTCATCAAACCTCCATTTTTTCTGTTTTTTTTCATCTGTGTACCACGAGAGATGGCTCGTTTCTGTGATGCTTATGCTTCGTTGATATACTGGATCATACACATGGATGTGATATTAATGGTCACACGTGATTCCGAATGTAGAGCTTTGAAGGTTTCTGGGAGTTCATCAATCGTTGAGCTTCTAAACGAAATTCGGCATACGTGGCCGGATGTAGACACAGGTATGTTGAAACTTCGATATTCAGTTGGGTCGGTGAGTAATTGTGTTCTTGAATCTGATGTTGATATGGAAATTATGTTTTCAATATGTAATACTCTGTCTCAAAAAATCATTTCTGTCACTGTTCAAATGATTGCACCTTCTGCCCCACCCACGTCTCGTTCGAATGATAAGGATTGTTCAAATGAAATTCCAAGTATCTTTGTTGATTCTAGCGCTAGCCATCATGATAAGGATTGTTTTGTTAAGGGGAACAATCAAGGTGTTGTAAAGCGTTCTTTGAAACAAACAGTTTTGCCTTTTAAAATTAGGAAAAAATCCAGTCAGCCACATGATCCTTCGAAGGATATTAGTGAGGTGCCGGTACCCACATATGATATATGTCCACACACCGAAAGGGACACACTTCTTTCAGATGGTTGGGATGAATTATTTGATGGTGGTGTTGGTATGATGTTTAAGAAAGGTGCAACAGGCTTTAGGGCTGCGTTAATTAAGCATGCTACTCTAATTGGTTTTAGTTACAAATTTGTAAAAAACCGTCCGGAATACATACATGTAGAATGTCTTTGTAAAGTTTCAAGTAACTATGATTGGTATATCAAAGCTAGATGTGTGAAGGTGTGTATGTGGTTTGAGATTTACAAAGGGCATTTCCATCATAGATGTCTTGGTAAGGTTGATGCTTTAGTTAGAAATCGTTTTAGTCCTAAGGTTATAGGTGATTTGGTACTCAATGAGGTAAGGTCAAATCAAAATATAAGTGGCCGCAGAGTTGTCCAGATCATGAAGAATAATTACGGCATAACTATACCTTATTACAAAGGTTGGCGCTCGGCGGAGGAGGCAAAGGATAGTTTATTTGGGTCCTATCAGGAATCGTAAGATGATCTCCGTTGGTACTCAGTTGCAGCAGTCCGCAAGAACCCTGGTAATATATCATTTACTTCTTTTTAGTCCTCATCTTAATGATTGTATAACAATTCTACATTGCCCATATAACGTGGTTATTTTAGGGACCGTATTTGATTTGGAAGTAGACCCTGTAACACACCGTTTCCAGCGTATGTTTGTTGCATTCCGTTCTTGTCTTGATGGGTTCAAGAACTGCAGGCCGATGCTATTTCTCGACGGAACCTTTCTTTACGGGCGTGCAAAGGGTACTTTACTTACTGCCACCGCCAAAGATGGTGACAACGGTACGCTGTTAGCAACCTTTTTCCTATCATGTCCTCATCTGAATTTTTTGAACACATTATTATACACTAAATGTTACAGGGTTTGCACATAGAAAGCCCAAACGTAGTGTTGTTATTCTTCAACTAACTCTCACTCATTTCTTCCCCCTGCAGGTCTCTTTCCTATTGCATTTGTCATCGTCTCCTCTGAAAACATTGCAAATTGGACTTGGTTTTTTACCAAAATATGTGACCACTGCTTACATGATCAGGAGATATTCTACGTTTCAGACCGTAACTGTGGTTTGATATCTGCGTTCACCAATGTGTTTACCTCTCCTAACCACTATTTTTGTCTTTTCCACCTTCTGTGTAACTTGAGGGGTAAATTTGGTGGTGGTTTAAGAAAGAACACTAGGTACAAGCTAGCTGACCTGTTTCGGGAGTGCGCGCATGCACCCAACACACGTGTATTTGATGAGAAAATTGAACTTTTCAAACAAGCTGGAGGCCGTGCAGCAGAACAATGGTTATCTCAGTTGCCTTACAACAGGTGGGCTGTTGCACACGCACCTAATATTATTAGATACGGTGAGATGACTTCCAATGCCGCTGAGTCTTTCAACGCATGGTTGAAGCCGGCGCGTGGGCTACCAATCACACAAATGATCGACCATATTCGTGTAGGTATTCGCTTTACATCAACAATAATAAATTATTTTGATTTTATACACTAGGTATGTGAAAAGCTTACATACTTTATGGGACATCGTCTTTAGACATCAGCAGTTGGCAGCTCGAGCGGAGGACCAAAAGCTCTCTGTGGTCAAATCTACTATGTCCGACCAAACATGCTCTCTGGGTGGGTTTTTGTTATGAATCACGTTCATGGATTGTTGCTCAGCGTGGGAATGGGATATATGAAGTTAAGAGCTCACCTTCCGTTGTTGTTGACGTTGATAAGCAAACATGCTCTTGTTCTCAATGGCAAGTAAAGGGATTCCCTTGTGTTCATGCGGCTGCTGCTATAGTGGAAGGTGGTTTATCCTTGGAGCATTATGTTGACAACCATTTCATATCCTCGGCATACCAGCTCTGTTACATGCACAGTGTGAATCCAATTCCGCAGACATAAAAGTTTGAAGTGCTACACATCCTGGATAGCAATAAGATTCTCCCTCCTATACTAAAAAACCCCCCCGGTCGCCCAAAGAAATTGCGTGTCAGGTCTTTCGGAGAGTACTCTAAGACCTTCAAACATCAAGCACGTCCGCAGCAGCATCGGCACTTTGATGATTAGTTATTTGTTTTAAGTTTTGTAGCACCTCACTTGTATCCAAATTTATAATAATTATGGAGTATTTTTAGTCCTCATAAATTATTTACTGCACTTTACTACCTTGAAGATTGATAATGGTTATTTCATACCTTACATTGTTCAAAAGGTTAATTACTTCAAAATATCTTACCACAGTCATATTAGCACTTCTAATGCTATATACTTGCCTTTTGGACTAAAACGATTTCTAACAAAAGCAGTCATATCTTACATTGTACAAAAGGTTAATTACTTCAAAAGATCACACTGCAGTCATATTAGCATTTGTTATGCACTACACTTCTCATACATATATATTCAGTATGTTCTTAATTACTGATAGGAAAGCTACAACACTACTGACTTCTTAAAGTACTAATGCTCTAAAGTAAATAAATGCATAACTACCGCAGATCATAACAACATCAGTTTTAGTCCTAAGGCATCTTCAACATATCAGTTTCAAAACTTCATCTGCTTTAGTAGCTCAACAATCAACATCATCGCCACAACTGTTATGATGTTCGGGCATACAAGCATCTGAAGCCTCAATACATAAGTCGTGCCTTGTAACGTCCCACTTCCATTATCATTCACTCTGTTTGTATCCCTCGCCGATGTCACCTCATGCTCACAAACAATTTCATCACCGCACGGCACGCACCAATGAGAAAACCCGTGTTCTTCACAGTTGTTGTAGAGCCGCCCGGGGTTCGCGTTAGTATCACTAATGCGTATTATGGTTCGTCTACCGCATTTCCTGCAGGTCGCCTTCTTGTACCTGTGATACACACCAGCAGTTGTCCGTCGGCTACTCGACGACATGTTTCCGCACTCCCCTATTATGAATCACCCACTGAGAAACTTATAGAGCTTTCTTAAACTTGTTTGAAAATGTATATGTCAAGTATTAAGGCTCTATATATATATACATATAGAAAGAGGGTCTTTTCTAACCCCCAAAGGCTCTTTTGTCAGACGCAGACCCAACGGTCATTTTTTGACCCAAACAATCAATTAATTGATGGTATACAATTTTCAATTAGAGTACACATTTGAACACTGGGGTACACGGAACCATTTTATCCTTTTTGCAAATACCCACATCGCATCCCAGCTGTATATGTATTACCTTTGTTTGCAATCACACAATTTCGCAATTAATATACCTGCCCAGACATATTTATTATCATCCCATTCCCAATCTAAAATATATCAACAACAAACAGTTACATTTATTACACTCGCATTAAACTTCATAATAACGGCGAAACAGAACCATCAATGCAACATAAAGAGCCATTTAACAAAATAACTACATTTTGCAGTTAAAATACATCAAACTTTCTGGTGTGAAAATAACTCCCACACCTGAATACTGCGTATATACAAATACCAACAACTTAATACTTACGTAGTCACTTTTGTTTACTCTGTAATACGGATCCATATTACATTATAAACAAAACATAAGTGCAACAAAACAGTTAATAGTGTATGCATCAATACAAAACATGCCCATACGGCAAGGATCTACCTATTTCGCAAATTAACATTTTTTCTTGTACCATTTATACCAACCGGGCCAGACTTTGAATGAACGGAAACACACTACAGCATTCCTGCTGCCACCTGGGTCCTTCGACAGGAATGTACACCTTTTCTATCAGATCGTACTCAGCATACCGGCCCGAAGGCTCAACCCTGACTAGCAGTCTCCTTCCACGTGGGCCCAGCAAACGAAGTGGCTGAATTCCAAGGATGATCTCGTCCTCCTCAAGTGGGTATCCAAGATCGAAACGTACACTTTTCCAGGATGTATCATCTTCAAAATTTTCAAGAATCCAGAGTTTGAACTCCTCAAAGGAATAGCTAATACCGAAATATATCACGAGCTTGTCATCACCCACTCCGCCAATGTGACCATACGCTAGGATCCTTTCCCTATGATCTGGAAGGCTGATGTGTCTGAAAGTTTCTTTCTTGCAACAGAAACTGGCAATGCTTTCACTACTGTAAAGAGTTGAAAGCTGCCAGTTGATGCAACCATCGACGTAAACACCTGGGGCCCACACAGGGTACTCAAAAGGGAACTCACCTACAGGTTTCCAAACCCCTATTTTTGTGGAGTAGCATTGGACTTCCGATCGTCTTGGAAATGTATTGAACATCACAATACGCACAACCTTGTACTCGGTTGTCCCAGGCACGCATCCAAGACCAAAAAACGCAGAGGCGTAGGTGGCACCTTCTGGAAATACTACCTTCGCGTTCGGTATCTCCCAACAATAATAGTTCATTGGATTGCAAACGAAGAATCGATCCTCAAAGGTACAGTTCAAAATAAATCCATTGCAACTACCAAGTGTGTACCACAGAGGATCACCATCGATGAGAGAGCGTTTGTTACCTTCGAACCCTGGGCTTTGTGGCTCGTATCCAACAGGATAGAAACCAATCTGACTCTGTAGTATAAATCCAACGCGATTTTGTTTCCTCATTGCATGCAGATACTTTATGCCGGTGAAGTTCATGTCAGAAATTGTGTTGAACCACAAAATGCTCACCTTCTTCATTTTTTCTAGTTCTTCAGCAGGCACACGAGAAATGATCTCCTCCATAATTTCAGGCGGGACAACGGTTCCCCCAAGCTCTTTCGATGGTGGGACATCGACCCTTTTGGACATGGTTTCTGGGAAAAAGTTTTGTGATGGGAGACGATAATGGACACTTGCTCTTTAAGGTTTTCTGTCTCTTTTTCCTTGAGTTATAACCTTATAATGTAATGAGTGTGACCTTATAGCTGGCCTTATAATGTAATGATGTGTACACTGTTGGACTTGACGTTTGTAAAGTTTATAGCTGGCCTTTTACAATATGAGGCGATGAAAAGCGGGAAAGATTTAGTGTTGTATTTGAGGAAAGAGAATCTGAAAATGTGGGTGAGAGTTTCCTACTGTACACGTGGCATTGTGGGGTTAGGGGTGCAAAGTATGTAGGGGTCATAGCCTCTTGCTATAATTGGTTTAATTCCAAGCCCCAAGAATGTTACCTTTAGTAATAATTACTCCGTGTCTAGAGAGCCACAAGAATTAAATGAGATGTGATACTGGCCCACTAGTGCACTAATAAAATTACTTTGTTGCCCCTAATATATTCTCTAATACTCATAAACCTTTCTTATTAATTCCGCTATTCAAATAAGCCAAAATTTGAGTCATATTTTCCTTGAAATGAGTGTCAGTAGCATAATGCTAATATGTACAACTAGTTTACTTGCACTATTTATCATAATATGTCACAATTGTTCACGATTATACCATTTTTTTCATACACACAACTCAAATTTTTCCGTAATTACTATAGTTATTAATTTTAAAACAAAATGTAACTTCCTTCTACTATTAATGCTAGTGTTATTTTCTTGCAAAATTACTTTAAGAAATGCAGCGTTCCCGAAAAATTAAACCCATACCTTTTTTGTGGAGCTGTAAAAAAAAATCGTAGAACTATAAGAAAAATGTGACCTATCTTATTTGTAAAATTTGGATAAGAAAGTGACTTTCGTAATAATCATATGTACATGTACCATTGACTTGCACTTTCGTTCTGTTTAAAGTAGGACATTTAATGAGGGGATGTATACACATATCAGAACGGTGGGTCATACATATTAGTTCCCTCATAGTGTTACTATATAAAATATCTCGCGTTACTAGGACAATGCCCTCCTACATTTTTATCAGTATGGATCAAGGTGGCACATATAGAACCACTGGCTCATGCATAAACAATCATACCTTCTAATACTTTCCACAAAATTGTTAATGAAGAGTAAACAATTATCTAAACTATGTCCACTATTTTTATAGCATTTATATAAAATATTTATACAGTTTTTCTTCTCTCCATGTTTTTCCTTTTTACAAATATACACACTTAGTACAAAATTTGTCCCACCAATCTTGCCAATTCTATATATCTCGCTTACATAATGCGTCAACGTATAAAGACGTTACATGTGAATATTAATATACTGTTTAAAGTAGGACATTTAATGAGGGGATGTATACACATATCAGAACGGTGGGTCATACATATTAGTTCCCTCATAATGTTACTATGAGGGGATGTATACGTTATTATTAGACAGTGCACTTGTACCTTAGTAATTACTGTTTTATGTTGCGACGTTATATTTACGTTGAAAACAAAAAAATGTCATGCATTTAAATTTAATTTCGCTCACTTTATACATTTTGTCATTCTACAGTCTCTAAGTAAAATTCCGTACCATGACCAATCTATTTTTGTGCTTATTTGGGCCACTCTATAGTATGTAATTTACTTTCAATTGGCCCATGTTACACAAAGTTTAAAATGTATAGTACGTAACTCCATGTTCATTTGGCCACTCTATAGTACGTAACTCCATGTTACTTACTATATAAAAACTCAATTTAGCTATAAGGATAATATGTTTTCCGTTGTTGCAACTCCTCATGTTCCCATTTCTATGTCGTGTAATTTGTATCTCTCTAAGACACCACAAAATATCACGCCTCATTTACACTATGGCCACTCTATTTTTTATTCTTTTACCTTTTGATTTTTTTTTCTTTTTAATTTCTTACCCCTATGCAACTTATGATGAAGCCACCTATTTTATCCAATGATCTTCATTTTTCCTAGCCACCTTTTCTCGTTTGTCCTACATCTTATATTTCAATAATTTTGTTTACAATTTATGCATCTGGGTAAAATAGTTTGGGAAGATATTAAAGTTGAGTACTTCATTTTTTAAATTAATAACTAGCATTTTTAAAGTACATAAAGATAAGTATTGCATTTTTTCACTTTTTTTGAATAAAATGAATGACATGTATTAATTCAGGGAATTATGCTAGTAGAATTGTACGTGAGTTCATGGGTGAAAGGCACCAAATGACAATGAATTTGGTTTGATATATAGGTAGTTCTAAGGGATGAGTGCATGACCTAATGACTGTATACATCCTCATTAAATGTCCTATTTTGACTGTATACGTGTAATTTTGCAAACTACTACTAGTTCACTTAACAATTGAAAAAGCAAAATATTTTTTACCCATCGAATGAATCAAAAAAAAAACATGCATAAACGAAGGCCATAAATAATACAAAAAAGGGGAATGGAAATTGAATCCTCTATGTTGCATACACCCCTTTTGTATATGAAATATGAATATGTTTCGAGAAATAAAAGGTCAAATCTATTCAAAAATTGTGCACGACTAGATAAAAAACAAGCCTCAATTAATAATTTAGATACCAAAATTATTATTAAAAAAATTAATAATAACAGGAAATTGCAACAGTTAATACCAATCAGAGGATACATATATATTTCGGCAAAAGGAACAGGGGAGACATTCTACCGGCAACAAAAGGAGCCCAAAGGCAAGCATACTATGCCATAGAAACTACAATACGATTTTGTTTACTTTGTAATATGTAAACACATTACATCGTAAACAAGAAAAATAATACTATGCATCATTACAAAATACGGCTCACTAGCCAAGTATCCAAGGGCTGGACAACAGCAGAAGTATTAGAAAATCATCAGTTCACAAATGGGCAAAGGTCTGAGTGAATGGAAACACACTACAACATTCTTGATACCAGTTTGGCCCGTTGATTAGAATGTATACCCTGTAAATTAGGTCGTACTCGACGAAGCGGCCGGATGGCTAAACACGAAGAATCAGTCTCCTTCCACCTGGCCGGAGCAAACGTAGTAGCTGGATGCTAAGAATGAACTCGTCCTTCTCTATAGGATAACCGGGAGCAAAACGGATGCATTTCCAGGATGAATCATCTCAAAAGTTTTCCAGGAGCCAGAGTTCGTATTCCTCGAATGAGTATGTAATGCTTGAGAAAATAACAAGCTTGTTTTTGTCCACGGAGCCAACATCACCATAGGCAAGAATCCTCTCCCGAGCATCAGGTAGGTGAATAAGTCGAAATGTTCCCGTACGGCAACAGAAACTGGCGATGCTTTCAATCCGGTAGAGAGTTGAAATCTGCCAGTTAATGCACCCATCGGCATAAATTCCAGGGGACCAAACGGGGTACTGGAATGGGAATTCCCCTATGGAACTCCATGCCTTTATTTCCGTGGAGTAAGAGTGAACCTCAGAACGGGTGTTAAGATTGCTGAAAAGCAGAATACGGACAACTTTGTATTCGGTGGTGCCCGGAACACAGCCAAGACCGAAAAGGGCGGAAGCGTAGGTTGCTCCTTCTGGGAATACAACAGTCGGGCTTGGAATCTCCCAGCAGTTATCATTCATTGGGTTGCATATGAAGAAGCGGTCATCAACTGTGCAGTTCAAGACAAACCCATTACAGCTTGCTAGTGTGTACCATAGAGGGTCGCCGTTGAGAAGAGAACGCCGGTTTCCTGCTTCGCCTGGGTTGGGAGGCTCGTATCCAAGAGGGTAAAATCCAACTTGTGACTGGAGGACAAAGCCGACCCGATTTTGAGCATTCATGGCTTGTAGATGTTTCACACCAGAGAAGTACATGTCTGAGATTGTCGTGAGCCAGGCGATGTTGACCCGTTTCATTTGCATCAAATTCTCGACAGGAATGCGGGATAGTATTTCCTCCATTATTTCTGAAGGAAATACGGTGCCGCCAATATCGGTCGATGGTGGTGCGTCGAGTCGCTTAGACATTTTTTCTTTTTTTTTTATCTACGAGAGGTGTCAATATTTCTTTGATATCTGAAGGAGGAGGAATGTGTATGGAAGGAATGCTATGGGCATATATGTAGAGTGTACAGGTAGAATGGAATGATGTATGACCGATAGGATACGACGTTTGTAAAAAATCGAGGTGTCATTTCAGAGGTTGAAGACGAAGGCGGGAAATGGTGAAGGGGTGTGTTAGAAGGAACCCAAACTGATATTACACGTGGCAATATATGATAGGTTGTGGGAGTGTGCCTAGGCATTGTAGATGACTGCTATTTTGGGGTTCATACGAAGCCCTAGGAATGGGTTAAATCGGGTGCAATGATTATCAAGGAAAATTTGGATGCAAGAATTTAATGCAATGTGACAGTTGGCTTGGGCAAAATGACGGAAAACCCCTTCGAAATTACAATGATGGGTCTTAAATGACTGTATTACCCTCGTCTTTGTATGACTAATTCGAGTGGCAACAAAATAATAAAGGCAATTAGATAATTAACTCGTTTACATAACCGATGTCACTTTTAGCGAAGAGGGAATGTCAGGAATGTGATGAGAATTTCTATAGCTGTGTAATTTGGAAGTTGGTTTTCAGTTACATAATAATATGAAAATTATTCTGTAAAAATACGAGGTTATCCCGTTTGGATTAATCTGATTCTACTTAGGTGAAAATGTCCGAATATTTGGGGAAACATCGGTAAAATGGGTATATCTGTTAAAATAATGTGAATGAAGAAATTACACAAAAATAATTATTACAGTGTCAATTAACGCAATGAGGCAAGCACAAAACAAATAAAAATATATATTACACGGTGAATTGTCAAAAAAGATTTCATTTATTTTTTGAAAACGTCGTTCGAAAAACTCATTTCTTTGAAACAAACACAATGTATTTCATAAACCCAATTTCCTAGAATTTCTCCTTTCTATTCCTCCAAACATGGTCTTCTGCCTAACATTCCAGTTAAGTTAGCAACCTCGAGGTTACAAGTTCCATTTCTTTTCTTTTTTTTTGTATTATTTATGTCCTCATTTTTCAAATTTTTTTAATTCCTTTTGGTAAGTTAAAGCTTTTGGTTTTCCACAATGTTAAGTCAACTATTGGTAGTTTCTAAAAAATTCTCGTTATCTTTACACAACAGTTAAAGTATGACATTTAATGAGGAATGTTTATAATCATTAAGTCACACACTCATCCCTTAAAACTACCTTTTATCTATCCACGTTTGTTATCATTTGTTGCCCTTCACCCATGCACTGACCTACCATTCGACGAGTATAATTCATAGATTTAAAACAAGAAGTTCAATTTATTTAAAAAAAAAATCAAATCTCATCATTACAATTAAAATTCAGCCACCTTACGAACAAAATTAATTTTTTCACGAACCATTTTATCATTTTTTGCCACTCAACCATGAACTTTTGTTCCCCATGCGCGTATAGCTCAAATTTTTTTGTTACATATATCACCCATCGAATAAAATAAAAACAATTTGTGATTGATAAAAAGTCTTGTACAAGAGTGTGTCTCTTCCCATATATGAATTAAAACATTAAATTTAATATATATGACAGAAGTATATGCAGTTTTTATCACTACAGCTTGTCTATAAGGACCTAATTACTATCATCAAAAACACTTGTTCGTATTTAAAGTGCGGACAAAATATTAATATGATCATAGTGACAAATTCAACACTGCCGAAATTTAAATGGTGATGTTCATAAATTTTCATCCAGACCCATCCTACAACAACAAGCTTCCCTCAGCGTGGCCATAAATGATTAGTTTATCCACACCAACACAAAAAACCCCCATTAATCACACACATAATCCATTAATCATACACACATAACCCCATTCAAAAGAGTCGGAACATTAGTATCTAAGCTGAAATCCAAAATCCTAAAATCACCTTGACAATGCACCTCTTTTATACCCCGACACTAGATCGTGGGGAAATACGCAGTGCATTTGATCTGGTACACAAATATTACATCAGATTGGAATGGTACACAGTTAGCCGATGGTACACAACTTCACATGTGTACCATCCTTAAGGAACACACGGTACACAATGCGACAAGTGTACCTGTCCTTTACGACTACATGTACACAGCTAAACACATTGGTACACATATCATGCCCTTGGTATCTCGCATTTTTTCTTCCCCAGCCATTGTCCCCATACACACTTCTGTCCCATTTCCACACCTACACATTACTTCATCTTCTAACTACGTTCACAAATATTCACCTCTATTACATGCCTTACATAATCCATAGAAATTAACTACGTACCAGTGTTCATAATCTACACGGAATTAACCAAATATTACGCCTGCCCCAAGAATGCATTCTGCGGGTCCAACAACAATGCAACCATTCGAGCTCTATACCCACCTGATGCAGCTTGCGTGAGCGCCCTTCTCACTGGAGTCTTCATATTCATTTCAGACTCCATGTTAAAGCAAATCACCACTCCGCAATCTAAACTATCTGCTTCCTGCTGCGGACATGGTACCACAATAGGTTTTGAGTTGCTGCATAGCATCTGATACTTCGTTGGCATTTTCTGTGCCAAATGCCTCATCTTGCCCACAACATACTCTGTCTGCAATACATAAAAAATAAAAAAACACAAATCACACGGAAATAAGTTTTCACCATTTTTTAAATTATAACTCAATGGGAATCATGTTTCATAGTTATTCTAAAAGTTGTCAAACTTAATACATCAAAGTACATCTGACATTCACTCTAATTTCAAACTCACCACAACCCTGCAGCGGTCCAGGTGTACATCTTTTACATGCTTCGACCTGGGCACCAAGGAATTGAAAAAGCTCCACCTGCAGGTGTTCATATCCAGCTTTAGCAGCGTCCAATGATCACCCAGCTCACCATTTTTCCTTTCCAAATCACTTGTAAGCAAAGGGAATAGCAAAATATCAGTCATTCCAACAATATCCAACTGCATATCCACCAATTGTACCAAACTCCTGCTTCTGCCATGCTTGTTAGCTACAATTAGCTCCTGCATCATTTTTTTAACAAAATGCATATTACAAAAACTTCAATATAATCACATTCGCGCAATTCAGCATAAAATAATAGACATATTACCCAACAGGATGCTGAAAAGAAAATCACACGTCCAGACTTCCCATCTGATGGATACTTAATCTGCAAAAGCCTCGCCCATGAATCCACAACCTGCCAACAAATGTATATCATGTTCAGATCACCGACACCATTCTATATTATCAAACAAAATTCATAATTATAATATCATAAAGAACATTACTCCAGTAGATATTCTTTCATGGTGCACAATTGCTATTATATCTTTCAGATACACAACCCCCATTGCATCCTCTGTACTCCAGACCACATAACTGCCAAGACAAAACATAAACAATATAGATCAAACAATTAACTCATTTGTTTAGTTCTATTTTACAAACACCATATTTATTATATAGTGTACTTACTCTTCACCACCAACCCTCCAGTATTCATCTATCATTTCTTTATCCTCTTCAGATATCCTAATCACTGCATTGAACTTTGTCTCCCATTTCATTTTTTTTTCTTGCCTCGCCGCTCGTGCACTGCAACCATTTCCTTGGTACTCATCTGCGGGGATGTCTCCAATACTTTCCTCTCGTCACCCCTTGTGTGTGCCTTGACACACCTTGTTATTGTGCTTGGCTGCACAACACGCTTGCCTCGTTTCTTCGGTTCGCGCGGTGACTGGCTCCTATCACTGCTTTCCCCTCCCCTGTCAATCATTTCATACATTTTCAGGAAGTCTGCCAGGTACTCATTCTCCTCTATCAGCTTTATATTCTTCTTTTTCGTGATCGAGAGCTCTACAAGTGTGTCCATCTCCTTCATCGTTCGCTCATCCTCCAAGACCTGTGTTGTTGTGGGGTTAACAATAGAATTCAATTGCCTTTGAGTTTCTGCCAACTCAAACCTTATCCGCTCCATCTCATTCTCCATTTGCCTAATTTCATGTTCTTTCCACCGATTATTCTCCTCCAACTGCCTTTGTAATGCCTGTACATCTGACGATATCTCCTGTAAAACATTCCTTAACTGCACATTGTCCTCCTCCAATGTTTGCTTTACAGTCTCAAGCTTAGCCATGTGTGCATCGCTGTCTTTCCCCAGACTTCTACTTCGGCTCATCTCATCCGCTGCCTTTGTCTCCTGCTCCAACAATTGCCTATTCAGCACGCTTATTCGACCATATTTCTCTGCAACCAACGCCCATAAATGCACTATTTCATCACGCAGTCTTTCTTCATTGCATCCTGGCTCAGCTTGCCCTGCAGGATTTTCATTATTAGGCTGTCTTCCATCCTCACCACTTTTACCTCTACCAGCACCAACACTCTCTACTCCTGCCGGTATGTTTACACTTCCGGACTTCAAACGTTCTTCTACAGTCTTCGAACTTCCTGGTTCACTGTCCATCATGCTACCAAAGATTGCTTTTTGTACCCCGCGCACACTATCACTTATCCTACCCTTGCTCGTACCAGCCTTTCTATCAGTTGTGCAGTGAATTACTCGTTCACTGTTCTCAGCACGGTTCACCATTACCTCGTTCGGTGTTCTAGTGCGAATAGGTTGAGTTGGGTACACGCAATAGTCCAAATCTTCAGGTTCGTTCCTCATATAGTTATCCATGCCAGTCTGATCCTCCTCCGATTCACTCTTTGTTCCACCTTCTGATATATTCGCTGTGATTGGTTCATTCCATGCCATACAAAGTTCCCTTAATTTCTCCTTCTCATACGCTGTCGGCTTCAACACCACCCTGTGTATCTGCAATTATCACCACATTCATCCATACTCCAAAATTATTATGTGTATTTGGTATACAATACATAACAAACAAACTCATACTCATTACATAAATTTAATACATTTTCTCTATAGCTAAAGTATGTACTCACATCATTTGGTGCTAATCTACTGAGCCTGATTCCTTTAAGCACGTTGCTCAGTGCTGACAGGTCCCACCTAAGGATACGCAGGAAAGCTCCAGGAAAAACCGGATCAGTCAGATTCAAATGCTCACACAACCAAAACTACAATATGCACACATGTCAACTTGTTAGTTCTGATTTATTTATTTCTAACGTTCTAGTGTATTATACATACATTTTACAAAAATGAAAAATGGAATTTCCTCAGCTCACACACTTACAGGCAATAGGATAGCACATCCTCCAAGCTTCAGACTCGTTCTCATTGACAACCGCTCCAAAAGCACACTAACAAGCACCTCGTTCCAGTCATAATATTTTGCATCTTCAATATTGTCTAAGTATACTGTGTAATGCCATGGTACAGATGTGTTCCTGCCAGGCGTCAGTAGCACAGGCATTAGATACAAATGTATGAGCCTTACTACATCTGAATTACTTCTTGGATCAGTTGAATTCATTACATCCTTCAGCTTCAAATACACATATTTCTTTGTCATGTGCCCACCTCTGTCACGATTCCAACCTGGTCCAAAACACCTTATACCCAATCTGGCATAATGTAATCTGTGCTCTTCAGCGGTATTTGCACTGACCCACACATAACCCCAAAAATAAGATGTACATCTCTTGATGTCAAATTCAACCTTTCATCTCCAAACATGAACTATCTGGACGGTTGGTCAAATGTGCTGATGATATTTTTTATATCCATTTCATTTTTTTGCCACAAAATCCTATATGACTCATAATCAGCTGTCTGTATCGCTTCAAATAATAGCCAGAAAGAGGTCTTTTTAATCTCCCTTAGTTGCATATCTGTGAATCGCAGTGATTGTATTTCCTTCATAGTTGTCACCAAATTACTTCTAAAACAATTCTGCCCATCATCCTTGGCTTTGCGTCCTACAACATAATAATAAAAAAAACTTACATTCACATATCACTCAGTAGAGAAAATTCATTTTACACATTATGTTTCTTTTTAGCTTTGAAGTGTAGCGAATACCGAATGGATTCTTCGGGCCTCTCTCTGAGTCACTGGATTCTGTCGTTGATGCGTCCAATATATCCCCCAATACTGCCCTTCCTGGCCCTTGCGTTGTGTCTGAAAAATTCAGCAACAAGACAAATCTATTACAAACAAAATATACCCAGTATAATTAGAAACAACAAAAAGGTCTTCCATGCCTCACCTGGAAGCGAACCAGGGTTATTAGCATCATTTCTATGCACCCTTCCTCTGTTCATACGGTTTGAACGGTCTTTGGAATCTGATCCAATAATACATTACAAACTGGCAATTATCTTAACTATTCATAGCTTTTAAAGAAATCAATCACACAATGCAGCATTTACCTGGATCAGGGGTGCAATACTGATCAGGTTCATGCATTCTCCCTATCAAATTCATTACTCCATAATTTAATAACAGTTTAAACCTTTTTAATGCAACTAATCTACACACTATGCAAACAATATTAACATTACACACATAAATATTAACATTTACATATCATTGTATCAATTCATCAATATGCGCATACTAGCTCTGTCAATGCTATAACATATACATAATTCAGCCTTGATATTGCGATCATTCCTTTCGTGTCAAGTTTCATTGGATAATATTTGCAATATGTAGATAATACATTGTTCCCTTTTTATCTATTGTTTAAAGGAACTACATTTGTCCACATTATGTATTGATTACACATATACATTTTTTGTCAGTCCATTTTCAAATATAGGATATTTTTTACATACATAATCCCATCTAAAGCCTCTGCTTTTTGCATATATGAATTAGATCATTAGAAGTCTATATATGGGAATACTACATTAGAAGTATATATATGGGAATATTACATCAGATCATTTACTGGCCTATGAAGTCTCTATTTCAAAATCATCAAATTAGCTTTACCTAAATATAATAACTGCAGTCGTTGATGATTATAAACAAAAACCAATATAGGAACAATACGTTACAACAACAGATCATATAAACACACTTTGTCTGTAACAATTATTTACATGCAAACACATCTCTGGTACGAGTCATCTCACTACAAAACAAAAAATCAGCAACAAACCAGAAGCAGGGCATATCATTGGTACATTTATACTACTTTGGTACATTTATCATGTTTTGGTACATGCCTACAGCTTTATGGAATCAAGGAATAAAAAACAAAGAATGCAAACTTTCCATGGTCCCCACAAAGGAAAGTAGCAAACCGCACCAAACTCCGATATCCTCGTACGCCCACCTACCACAAGACAGGTATTCGTAAACCCTACCCCACATTCAAAAAAAAATCAAAACCGTCACTTAAGTTCGCCCAGCAAGCATACAAAAGATACTTTACTACTAAAGTCAGAAACAGATGCGATAAAACCCAACAAATAAAGAAACCAACATTACCTATGACTCTGGGTCACTTTGCCCTCCTATCTTCCAACACATCCTGCTCTTTTTCGTCTACTCAAATCCGATTTACTCTTCTCCTCGGCATTTGTATTTCTAGACGAAACTGAAAAAAAAAACCCTAGCTTTATTTGATAATAATGGATCCCCCCTTTAAACTCATACTCAGAACATCCTTTTCTCTGTTGATTGAATCGTACAAAACATTATTCATGAAACACATACCTTTTCTATTAACCTTCTTCCAGATAGTTTGTGTACCAAAATTGTCAATCCAAAAAATGAATCGGATATTTCTTTGGGGTTTCTCTCTTTGTTAATGTTGAGTTTTCCCTCTTTTTTGCAAACAAAACTGTAGAAATTGTCCTCTCACGAGCAAGCTGTATGAATAGTTATCACCTATTTCTTGTCAGACACCTTTTTATACTACTATTTGCTTTATTTGTATTGTCCCATCAGTAATAGTTAGGTTACGTAGTATTAGAAAATGCCTATTATGCTCCTAAATGAAATATAGGTACCGTAGGTGTCCTTCTATGTGTATTACTCTTAACAATTGGCTCCCTATGTAACTGACCCTATTTTATACTCTTTTAACTTTGTAAATTATTTTATTTTTTACTTTATAAACCCTATTTTAATCCTATGTTGTGTATGACATTAGAATTTATAATTCATTTCCAATATATTTCAACCAGAAAATTTAGAATTAAAATTTATAAAATGAGATTATAATTATATAATAGAAAATTTTAAAATATTTACTATATAATATGAAATTAGAGGAAAAAGTTTACATTTATAATTTTGAAAAGCTATGATTTAATTAAATCAAATAAATAAATTCAATGAGAAATAATGTAAAGTAATATGAAAAATTTAAGCAAAGAGTATAATATAAAGAAAATTTCTAAAGAATATACTATAACATAAATAGGATTTACAAAGTAAAAAAGAGAAGTAATTTATAATATTAAAAAAGTGTAAAATACTATACTTAGATATATAAAATTAGAATATATAAATATAATGTGAAAATAGAAAGTAAACATAGTTATGTTAACAGTTTTATTCAAGTTAAAATTTAAATAAATTAGATAAATGACTATGTAAAAGAAGGATCAAATATAATTAATAGATAAAATATTAGAAATGATCATATAAGTTTATCTGAGTCTTGATTTAGTCCTTTATCTTTTTAATTTCTCAATTATGGTCCTTTAGTTAAAAAATGACTATTTTTTATAACTAAATGACCATAATTGAAAAATTAAAAAGATAAAGTACTAAATCTGGACTCAATTAAAGTTACAAAACTATTTTTTATATTTTCTCCTTTACACTAGATGAAAAAAAGTAATGATATTATATTAAATATCTTATTTTATTTCAAATCTATTTTAAATAAATTGTAATACACACACACACATATATATATATATTTATATTTATATTTGAGAAAATGGTTATTTTCGTCCTTTATCTTTCACATATTATGCTTTTAGTCCTCTTGATTATCTTTTTTCAAAAATTGTCCTTTAACTAACTAAAAAAAATTATTTTTCATCCTTTAACCCACTAGAGTAGATCACCTATTCGGTGACTGATGTGGAATTATTTATTGATTTTTTAATTTTATTTGACTAGTTGCAATTTTAATATTTTAATATTTTTAAATAAGGACATGGAGAGAACTAAATTCTCAAATCAGGCAACGCCTCCTCTGCTTTGTGTGTACAACTATTTTATACCAACATGGCAACGTCGATGCCTATTATCACCGCTCGTTGCCTAGAGGTGCCATTTCCGTAAACACACCCAAGGTGATAGATCTGGCTGTTGATTCATCTGGAGGCCCATCACTTCAGGCCCAATGCTTGGTATCATAAACCTAATGGGATTTTGTTTAAGACTGTCGCCATCCAAAATGTTACTGCTAACAAAAATTCCCTATTCGGGAAGCAATCCTCGACAATGGAGGTTCTTAACCACCTTTCCTAGAGGCGTCGCTTTATCGGATCAAAAGGGAAAAAGAGGTGCATCTTCCATGGTCTGAAGGTCCGAACAATAATGAAGACGTGATTTTCTAGTCATTAGTACAACAGAATAAGTGTAGGTATTAATAAAAAACAATATAAAAAGTTTAATATACAATTGAGGGCTCATTTGGTTCGTAAGATAAAACTATCTATCCGTCGAAAACATGCATGTTTTCGACGGATAGATAGTTTTATCTTACGAACCAAATGAGCCCTGAGTGACTAGGCAGTCTACATCTGTGGATTCTAAGTTATGTTCTTTTAAAAAAATGATGTATCTGACAATAAGTATAATAATAGAATATAAAATGCAATGAATACAAGAAAATAAATTAGGGCGTGTTGGTAGGTCAGAAAAGCCCCTGAAAAAAATATTTTGGGGCTTTTCTGACGTTTGGTGGGTAAGAAACGTTTTTTTAAAATTGCCCAAACCTTTTAACACCTGACCGAACTTTACCTACAATTTCCTCCAATTTGACTTGAATATTTTTTTGAAACCCATTAACCATATCACACCCTTCCCCCTCCGTTAACTTCCATGAAACTGTATCTCATCTCCTTCACTCAACCTCCTCCTCTCTTCTCGCCGGAAATTCCCTCCATGGTTGATACTCTGACGCTGAAATTCATGAAGAAACCGATTAAAGACACCAGCAGCCATCGCGGCCTGAAGCTCGACGCTGCCGTCGATTGATGACACCGTCCATGGCTGTCGATTGAAGACATCGGCTGCCGTCGCAACCTGGAGCTCGATGCCGCCGTCGATTGAAGACACCGTCCATGGCCACCGATTGAATTGAGAATTAAGGGTGGTGCGGTTACGAGAATCGAGGGCGGTGCGACTGAATTGCAACGATAAAAGGTGCGGTTGGTTGGTTCTTCAGACGAAGTCTTCAATGGCGAGCGACGGCGGCCGGTCTTTAATTTCTAGCGTCGAAGGATGTGGTTGAGGGAGGTTTTGGCGAGGAATTTAAACAGGGGAAGTGGTTGAGCAATCCAAGTGGTTGTGGCTTTGTGCGACAAATTCCGGCCATGGCTGTTGTGAGAGGTGATGTGGTCGTAGCTTGGGTCGGCGGCAAGGTTGCATAGGAAATCCGGCGAGGTTGCATAGGAAATCCGGTGAGTTGTGTGGCAGTTTACAGAGGTGTGGGCGACGAATTTCAGCAGACAGTGGTTAAGAGTGAGTTGGTGTGGTGGTTTGGAATTAATGTTGTGACTAGAATGGTGTTTCAACAAATTTCCGGTGGTTTATGGTGTGTGTTTTTTTATTTACCAACATTATAAACATTTTCATATCATACTTACCAAACATAAGAAATCTTTATTTTCTTGATGAGGTACAGAACCGTTATCTACATGCATATATTGTGTGCGTCTAGCCTACCAAACGAGCCCTAAAGAGAAAGAGAAATTCTAAAAATTAAAAGACTCTTCGTACATTCATTGTTCCACCACACAGGCGCCAAAGTCACTAAGATGACCACTAAGATCTTTACAAAAGGTTCCTCTTGAGAACTAGCTCTCACTCAGATTACTACACTCTGAGCAAGTCTACAGCTAACAAAAAACTGAGAGAGCTTATCCTTTTAATCTTTCTTTGTGATTTCTTAGAAAGAATCACATCTTTGTTATTGTTCCCTCACACCTTATTATTTGTATTCTACTGTGTGTAGATATATCTCTTTGTGAGGTTTTTACTTTGAAACTTTGTGTGAGTTTGTATTCTTAGTGAATAGGTTAAGTGTTCAATGGAAATGTGTCCTCCCGCAAGTGTACGTGTTCGCTATTGTTGTGGCAAGTTTGACCAAGTTTAATATTTATCAAACCCAAGGGAGATGGGGAATTGTAAGGGAAATTTGTTGTTTCAATTGGAAGGCAAACTAAGCAATTAAGGGGAAAGGTATATATTGTCTACTAATGCGTCAAAAGAGTAAACTACCTATCACATTGGGTTGCAAAGTGAGCAAATGTGAGAGATATGTGCTAGTGTACTATCCTATGTTTCACATGGTGAAGTATCCCTTAATCATGCCTTGAGGTATTGTACAATCAATCGACTAGTCACTCTAACATGCAAAAAGGTCTCCCTAGATACACATCAAAGCCTCTAATTGTCCTTCCAATTCACTAATGATAATTCTTAATTTCTTAGGAATTTTAGCAAACACTTAGCATGCATTGGCCTTAATACAAGAAGATTTAGGAAAATAGCTCTACTCTCGTATGAGACTAACTCCCTAGTGGCCCTAGAAATCAATTATGCATACCAAGCATTCATATTATCCATCAATGTAGAGATTTGATCATACAACAACTCATAGCATTCAAAATATCAACATGATCACCACATTACTCCATAGGAATCATACACCAACGCATAAAGGAATTAGCCCATGGCTAATTTGGTAAACAAAAGAACAATTAAGCTAGAAACAATCATCATCATACAAGAAACGTAAAGAGATTACCTATTACAATGAGAATTGGAAAGATACCAGTTACCTCTAAAATGCTAGCAAATGATCCAACAATGGAAAACGAAATTCAATCGGTAGAAACGTAGCCCTAGCTGAGATGAGAATGCAGCAAAAAACGGATCGACGATCCAAGCGGTAGATCAAAAGTTATCAATAAAATCATAGGAAGAAATCTTAAGAACCCAACCTTTCTCTCTCTAATCTAATCTAAGAACTTCCATTATGACTTGATTCTAAACTAGATTATGACTTCCCCCCCTTGAGAATCTGATCCTTGGAGTATTTATAGTGACCACAACTTTTAGTCCAAAATTCCCTTCATTAAACGTGCGAAAATACAAAAATAGCCCTGAAAACTCGGACTTTTAACACTGCTGCCAAACATGAGCTTGATCGGCAGCGGGATCGTGCGCTTTTGCAAGCTGTCGAACCAAAGCGTTACTCCTGCCGATCGTGCTCGCGCGAGCCTTCGGCTGCTGCTCCAGGGATTTGGCGCACGATCACCGTTAATGTGCTGCCGATCGAAGAGGAGTTCCTGCCGATCCCACTCCTTAGCTTGGGTCATGCTCGACTCTCCTCGTTTTCGTCATATCTTGAGTTCTAGGACTCCGATTGACTCGATTCTTCTTTCGTTGCGACCCTCTCTTCAAGCTCTTCATCATGGAATAACAATTACTTACATTGGCTTGACTCCAAAAATCCAGACTTTTCTCAATCTTGCTCGTTTCTTTCTTTTTTTGCTCGTTTCCACCTATAATCACAACTTTCTAGCCAAAAAGGGTTAAATGCACAAAGTATATCATTTTAGGGTCAAATATGAACATAAGCACATCAAAACCATATAGAAATAGATGCAAAAACATGCAATTATGACCCTAATCATTAAGTATTCTCTTTTACTTAGAATAGAAATCTGTGCGAGATCTAGTTCTGAGGGGGAATTACTTGTATTGATCTTTGTGATCTTTTCTTAGTGAATTTGGCACCTGAGTGGTGTAACAGTAGATGTAGGAGGTCTTATTCATAGACTCTGAACCACTATAAACCTTTTATTTTATTTACATTGATTTATTTATTTATTACTTTGTATATTAAAAACTACATTCATCGTCACTTTTAAAAACCTACATAAAAACTTTGTGTTTTCACAAAGGAATTGAAATCTACAGCTGTGGACTCCTTAGTCACTCAGCTGTTAGTTTCATTGTTCACATTGTTTTTCATTAACACACACTTTATTTGCACTACACATTAGAGGTTTTTCAATACACTCTCAAGTGTGAAAACCCCTCTGATATTGTCTAAAAGTTATTAGTTTGAGTTTGTAAAGTTTTGGTAACTTTGCAGCTGTAAACTTCTATAGTCAATAGTTGTAACCTTTGTTGTCCAAAACTCTTGTAGACTAATTGTTTTAAACTTATAGAAGGTACTTTGAAAGATGCTAGTATCCCTTTTGAGAAAAAGTTTAAAATTTTTTTGAAGGTCTATTCCCCCATATCTTCACCACTTATAAGGGATCAACAAAATTTTGAATTCCATGGTAGAAAGAGAGAGAGGGCTGAGAGAGAGGAGAAAGAATATATATATACAAAATAAAGTGAATCTATTTGTAATTTGAAATATTTTTAGAACCTATTTGACATTATATCCTAAATACTAAACCTTTAATATCTCAAAAATATATTTTTGTATGCTATTATTAATAAAATGAGATATAACTTATCGATATATGTAGAGATTGAATAGTGACAAAAAAAAATAACTGAAAAAATATATATTTTGTATATGTTTAAATAATAAAAAATTAATAAATGCAGTTAAGTATTGATGTCTAAATAAATCAGGGTGGAATAAGGTGATATTATTAAAAAGAAAAGAAAAAGAGTAAGAACCCACAACCCGGGTTACAGGGATTAAACGAAGATTAGATGGGCCTCATTAAAAACCTCGCCGTAAACCACCATTGTGGATAAACCGAACAGAAGGAAAAAGAGTGCAACCATCTAAATCTTACCCCGAAAATAAACGGCCCGGAATACAAAGCCCGCAACCTAAGAGACCAAATCTCAAAATACCAAAAACAAAAATTAAAAGAATATCACAATCACTAAATACTACTAACAGCCAATGTTGCAAGGCTACCAAAAGGCCAAAAATCACAGCTGCATAACATGCACTATAGCTATAAGGGAAAAGCCAATGGACCAAATAGAAGAACCCCACGCATTTCCCTTTGCAATCCACAACACCAGCATCCATTACCAGCACAAAACAGCAACACACCTGAGGTGGAACAAGAAGAGGATAGCATAAACCCAAAAGCTGGAAGCTGCTGTGGTGAAAGCATGAGCCTCTCTCATTCATTTTCTCCCAAAACCTGAACCACTAATTTTATTTGTAAAACTCAAGGATGTGACTCTAAGTTAACCACATATTCAAACTTTCCAAAGTATCTAAACTTCTGCATGACAGGCACCAAATACCAATAGTGGAAAATTATTAGGTCCTAAAATATTCTACATGAAGATCGTCACAAAGGACCTTCAACAAGAAATCAGGAGGCGTGCCGATCCAGGAATCAACCTGCCGCGTCGCTGCCAGCATGTGGGCAGCTCTATTGCCCTCTCTGAAACTATGTGAGTACACAATCTCCATATGGCAAGAGGAGGCCATGACACTTTCCCAAAGACCCAACAGCTTCCAAGGCACCAATTTTGTAACACGCTTCAACGTATTGATTGCTATAGTAGAATCCGACTCAACCCATAGTCTCTGCCAACCCCTGTGCGTGCATACCTGACTGCAAGCAAGGCTGCCAGCAACTCACCCTCCATTGGCAGCAGCGATCCACCCGACGAAACAAGGCCTGCCATGAAGAAACCACGGCTGTTACGGAAAATAGCCCCTGCAAATGCTCCCGGCGTAAGCCCACCAAATGAAGCATCCACATTTACCTTCACCCAGGATGGAGGCGGAACCTGCCACCTAATTGAACGAACCACTCGAGGCTACCTCAGATTGAGCTTAACCCGCAGCGCGCGGGCAAGCATCAGGTCCAACACCGACCCATTAGACCTCGAAGTGACAAGGAACGAACCAGCTGCAACGTCGGACAAAATCCAGGCAATGCATCTTTTACTCGAGGGCTGAATCATATCGAACACGAATGAATTGTGCACTTTCCAAACACACCAAAAGGAAGTGACAAAAATTAAAGACCACAAGTCCATCATTTGAGCACTGAGAGAGAAACCCCGCGCCTGCTCAAACAAAGCCAAAAAGCTCCCACCAAAATCTAAAGACAAGCCAAATAAAGAAGCAAAAAAACCAAGGACTTCCTTGTCAAAGTCACAACCCACAAGGATATGGTCCAGGGACTCTTCCGCAGAATTGCAAAGAAAACAAATTGTCAGACCCAACATTCCAAATCTTCTCCCCCAGTCAGAGGTTGGTATCCTACCCTAAATTGCGCGCCAAACCAAAGTGGAGCGAGCCCTTGGGATAAAACCTTTCCAAACCCAAGAGAACATGATAGAGGTGACAAACTGTTGCCGACGTTCCTCATAAATCAATTTAGCTGCCACAAGGCCAGAGACGGACTTACTCCACACAGCCAGCACTATGACAAATTTCGCTTTTAATAGCATAGATATAATAGCGGGTAATTTTAAAACCGCTTTTAAAGGTAAAAAAACCCGCCATTAAAAGTTCAACCGCTATTGTAAGTCAAAATGCGGAGTTGAAACATAACGGTGAATGATAACCGCTATAATTCGAATGATATCTTTTCTTAAAATTATGGCGGTTAAAAACCGCTATTAAATACTTTAAAAACCGCTATTAAAACATTTAAAAATCGCTAAAAAAATTTCTACCGCACGGAATCGAACCCTTGACCTTCGAAGAGGTATTGAGCGCAATTAGCCACTTGGACAAAGTATCTTGTATGTTTTAAATGTAATACCAAAATATTTATAGAATTAAATTAGTTAACCATTTTAAATAATAGGAAAAAGAATAAACCCCTCCGAGAATCGATCCTGCAACCTCTCAGTTAAAAAACACACCCTAACCACTTGGACAAAGACAAGTCTTGTATATAAATTTCAATACCAAAATATTTATTAAATTAATCAGTTAAAATATCAATTACAAAACAAACCCTAATTAATTCACATCACACATTTCCTCCTCCTCTCATTTTTGCGATACCTCCCAAAAATTGAAACGTGGTTCTCCATTTTCTCCGGCGTACTCCAGGCGGATTTTCAGCGGCCAAGCATCACCGCCTCCCTCCTTCCTCGCCGGCGCCGCCCACGCATGTGCGCTGCATCAGACACAGTCGCAGCCTCGCCTCCGCCGCCCACGCCTGTGCGCTGCATCAGACACAGTCGCAGCCTCACCTCCGCGCTGCCTCTGCGCTGCCACCGTGCTGCCTCTGCGCTGCCACAGCGCTGCCTCCGCCCTGCCACCGCTCTGCCTCCGCGCACCCCTGCCGTCCACGGCCTCCGCGCACCCCTGCCGTCAACTGAAGGTATAATTGAATGTGATTATATTTTATTAGGGTTTCAAAATTATTTTTTGCAAGTGTGGGCTGTGTAAATCAGTTTGCGATTTTGTGACTAAAAATTAGGTGTCCCTGTGATAGGCGATTTTGTGACTAAAAATAAAAAAATTAGGCGATTTTGTGACTAAAAATTAGGCAATTTTGTGACTAAAAATTGTTGGATGAATGAATTTCAAGTCCAAACTTTGTATATAGGTGTGTGTTATGGTGTTTCAGAGGCTGTGTGTGGTATTGATTGCAGTGGGTTGTTGTGGATGTGTGAGACACGGTGGTTGAGTGAATGCTTGAGCAGTGCTTTTCTCCTGAAATTTGCTTGAGTGGGCAGTGGCATTGATGTGGTCCCAAATCTCTTTTCCTAATGTGTACTGCAAACTTTCTGATTTAAATTAAATTAAAAGGCTCATGAAATTATACCCATTAATTAAATTATCAAAAATTAATTAAATTCTTGAAAGAACTTAATTAAATGAATAATTTTTTTTATGGAGCTCAATTAACAATTAACAAAATAGATAACAATTAAGGCCCTAAATGCATACAAAATTCTAAGAATTCATCTCAAAATGGACACAAATTGATGCAAATATGACCCTAATCAGTTAGTTCCCTAACCAACAGTATGATATGTTTCTGAGAAAACTGGAAATTTTGTGCAGATTTTTGAAATTTAAGAATTTAAGAAAATTATCTTCTAAAATTATCTCTTTTTTAATTTTTATATTTTAATTAATAGTTCATTAATTTATTTTCCTTTACTTTGCAAGATTTACAATTGTAAATTGATGAGTTAGTACTCTTAGTAATTTTAGATGTTGAGATGATTGTGAATTTTGAGCTTATGTTTCAATTTAATTATTTCTAGTTAAATTTCATGATTGTTGTTGATTCTATTGATGGTTTTTATTGTGCTCTAATTAATTTTCATGTCTAATTTATATATGAATTTATGCTTACAATATTAATAAGGTTGAGTGAACTAAATAATTTATATAGTAACTCTTTAGAAGCATATTAGTTTAAAAAAATTACATCTCTTTAGAAGCATATTAGTTCAATTATTTGAATTAATATTATTATTATTGTCCATCTTAATGTTTATATTAGACGTCTATAGAAGATGGATAAAAGATGGATGCTAAAGGATAGGTTGTCAGATGAGTACCGACTCGGAGTGGAATCATTCTTACAATTTGCGAAGCAAAATAATGTTGATCTTAATGCAATGTCATGCCCGTGTCTAAAATGTGTGAATTTTAGCAAGTTCAGTGTTGATAGTGTTAGGGCACATTTATTGTCTAAAGGTATAGATAGACTATATACGATATGGGTATGGCATGGGGAAGAAAAGAAGGACGAGTTACCGATGCATGATAATGAAGAAGGGCAAGATGAAGATGATTATGGTTTTGGAGAACCTTTAGATGATATGGTTCATGATGCATATGAAAGCACTGGAAATCTAGACAATTTCTTAAAGCTTCTTGAAGATGTTGAGAAACCATTATATCCGGGATGCAGTAAATTCACAAAGTTGTCTGCAGTTGTGAAATTATATAACTTGAAGGCAAAACATAGTTGGAGCAATAGGGGCATGAATGAATTACTTGAATTATTACAAGATATGCTCCCAAACAAAAATGAATTACCTCCATCTATGGGAAAAGCAAAGAAAAGTTTGGTGGCATTTGGGTATGAAATATGAGAAAATACATGCATGCCCAAATGATTGTGTCTTATATAGTAAGGATTATGCGGATCTTAAAAGTTGTCCCACATGTGAGGCCTCAAGATGGAAGGTGGGTAAGAACTCTAAGATAAATGAAGGAGTTCCTGCAAAGGTGTTGTGGTACTTTCCACCCATTCCTAGATTTCAAAGAATGTTTCGAAATAAGGATATGGCAAAAGAGTTAACTTGGCACGCTGATAGGAGGATTTGTGATGGTAAATTGCGTCACCCAGCTGATTCACCACCTTGGAAGTCAGTGGACCATCAATGGCCTGATTTCGCTTCTGAGTCTAGAAACCTTAGATTGGCCTTATCTGCAGATGGGATCAACCCCCACAGTAGTATGACTTCTACATATAGTTGTTGGCCAGTTATACTAGTCACATATAATCTTCCTCTGTGGTTGTGTATGAAGAGAAAATTCATGATGCTCACTTTGTTGATTGCCGGTCCTAAGCAGCCAGGGAATGATATTGATGTTTTCTTGGCACCTTTGATCGATGACTTAAGGACTTTGTGGATAGGAATAGATGCACTTGATTCCTACAGGGATGAAACATTTCTCCTTAGAGCTGTTTTGTTGTGGACAATTAATGATTTTCCAGCTTATGGAAATCTTTCTGGATGTGTTGTGAAAGGATATTATGCATGCCCAGTTTGTGGTGAGAAAACATCTGCAAATAGGTTAAAACATAGTAGAAAAATGTCATTCACAAGGCATAGGAGGTTTCTTGATTTAAGTCATCCCTATCGAAAGCAAAAGAAGGCATTTGATGGGACACATGAGATTGATGAAGTGGCACCAAAACCACTAAGTGGCACTGATATTCTAAAAAAAGTGGCTGAAGTTAATTATAAATGGGGAAAAATGAAGCCAAAAGAGGATAGTGGATATTGGAAGAAAAAATCTATTTTCTTTGATCTTGAGTATTGGGAACATCTACATATTAGACATGTGTTAGATGTGATGCACATTGAGAAGAACGTATGTGAGAGTCTCATTGGTACATTATTAGACATCCCGGGTAAAACAAAGGATGGAGTAGCAGCGAGATTAGACCTTCGTGAAATGAATGTGAGGCCTAAGCTGATACCTAGGGTTGAGGGAAAGAGAACATATTTGCCACCTGCTCCTTATACACTAAGTAGGGATGAGAAAAGAAAAATTTGCTCCTCTTTGTCAGGAATAAAGGTGCCTACTGGGTATTCATCCAACATTCATAATTTGGTCTCAATGAAAGATTTGAAGCTCATAGGGCTTAAATCTCATGATTGTCACACTTTAATGCAACATTTGCTCCCTATAGCAATCTTTGGTGTCTTGCCAGATGATGTTAGATACACGATCACTCGATTGTGTTTCTTCTTCAATATCTTGTGCAATAAAGTGATAGATGTCTCAATGTTAGATGATATGCAAAGGGATATCGTCACAACATTGTGCCTTTTGGAGAAGTTTTTTCCTCCTTCATTCTTTGACATCATGATTCATCTAACGGTGCATCTTGTGCGAGAGGTAAGGTTATGTGGACCTGTTTGGTATAGATGGATGTACCCATTTGAGAGGTACATGAAAGTTTTGAAGAATTATGTAAGATGTCCTTCACGGCCTGAAGGGTGCATGGCGGAAGGATATATTGCAGAAGAGGCTGTTGAATTTTGCTCGGACTATTTGTTGAATGTACACACTATTGGAGTTCCACTAAGACATCAGCCCTTGGAACTCACTAGGCCTTTGTCTAATCCTAAAGTGTGTGTCATCGATACCAAGGAGTTGGGGCAAGCACATCTTCATGTGTTGACAAATGATGTTGAAGTTGATCCTTATGTCAGGTAATTGATCTAAACATAAGAATTGTTAATTTTTAGTTTAGTTTCTAGCTAGTACATTAGTCATCTCATATTTTATGTTATTAGTGAACATATAAAAATTCTGAAGTCAACATGTGGGCTAAAAGCGAGGTCGGAAAAGTAGCTGCTTGAACAACATAACAAATTGTTTATTAGTTGGTTCCATGATCACGTAAGTTCTCTAAAAATCATTTATTCTTAATTTTAAAAAATATATCAATATAAGTATGGATATTTATCATCATCTGAATTATAGGTTGCAAATGAAATTCAACATTCTAGCCAACAAATATCAGAAAAGATGAAAGCTCTTGCACAGGGACTTAGTGACAAAGTGTTCAAGTATCAAGGTTACTCTGTAAATGGAGTGATTTATCATACAAAAGAGCGTGATAACATACGAGTTGTTCAAAACTCGGGAGTGACCTTAGCAGCGAAAATTATGCAAGTTGCTAGTGCAAAGGACAAAAATCCAATTGTTTCTGACATGGCATTTTATGGTGTTATCGAAGAAATATGGGAATTGGATTACGACCACTTTCGTATTCCAGTTTTCAAATGTATTTGGGTGGATAATAGTGGGATCAAAGTGGACGATCTTGGTTTCACTTTGGTGAACTTCAGCAAAATTGGGTTTAAAAATGATTCATTTATTTTGGGTAGTCTAGCAAGGCAAGTATTTTATATTGAAGACCCTAAAGATCCTGCATGGTCTGTTGTGTTGGAAACTCCAACTAGGGAGTATTTTGAATATACAAATAGTGGTGAGTTGGAAGAGACTGGAGTCCACCATCAATGTTTTTCCAAAGGGTTGCATTCAATTGATCCTAGTATGACAGATGAAGATGAACAATGTGAAGAAAGAGATTTTGATGGGGTTTGGGTTGACAATTAAGTTTCTTAATTATCTTGTGTACATATTTATTAATTTGTATTCAATGTGTTATAATTTCAATTTATTTTTACTTTGACATTTTATTCAAAGTATTATTGGAATTGTTCTCACCTACTAAATTCTTTGTGATTAACAGGTTTGTGCATAGGGCACCACGTAAAAAGGCTAAGGTAGGTTGTGATGATCATAAGCCGGATTTTGCAAAGAAGGACACAGGGTTAGAGAATGAGCCAAAAGAAAGGAGTGAGGTTAGAGATGATACGCCCACATCTAGTGTTAAGGACACTATGATGACTAATAAGAGAAGACCAACATCCATGCATTGCCTTTGGAAAGATAGAGCGGAAGGAGTAAAGAAAGATGTTGAATTCAACTCATTAAGGCAACCTATAGGAGAGAATGGAGCTAAGTTGCAGAGCTATATTGGTGTTGTTACAAGAAATAAAGTGAAGATCACATACCCAACTTGGAAGCATGTACCACAAGAAGTCAAGGAACAAATATGGACAGATGTGACTGTAAGTACTTTGGTACATTTATTTATATTTTTTAATGGTATCTTATACATTTATTGTTATTTTAGTATATGTTTAATGTTGACCCTACCTGGAAGAAAAAATGTTGGAGTTCAGCGGGTGCCAAGTGGAGGACGTACAAAACAAAATTGACGGATAAGTATGTCAAACAGAGGATCAACACCCCGTACTTGACCATACCACCAGATAAAATTGAATGGAGAGACTTTGTGATAAGTCGACTATCTAGTCAGTTCAAGGTAATAAACTATAAATATATATTTATTCTGAACATAGTTATTATCACTTACATCAATCTTGTAACTTGCTTGATTTTTTTCTTTAGAAACTAAGCGACCAACACAAGGAACTTGCTAAAAAAAACAAGTTTCCTCATCACCTTGCTAGGAAAGGTTATGCCCGTTATGCTTCAGAGAATGTAAGTAGTTATAATTTATTATTATTTTGATAGTATTTATCACTTTTTAATGATCGTTTATCTCTTCATGAAGCCTTCATTGTTATCTGGAGATGCTGATATAGATAGAGCCACACTTTGGCTTGAAGGAAGAAAGAACAAGAATGGAGAGTTTGAAGAGGGTGAACTAAGAGAAAAGGCCGAAAAAATTGTAAGTCATGATTTGCATATAATTTAAATTCCTAACAAAATATTTTCATTAGTAATTCATTTGCAATTACAGACTAGTTTTATAGAGAAAAAGAAAGAAAGCGGCGGAGAATATGAAGTTGAAGGGGGCATTCTTTCGCAAGCTCTAGAAACAGCAGAACATTCTGGTCGTGTAAGGGGGGTTGGGAGTCATACTAACCCATCATTATACTTCCATCATCGCAGCAATAAACTCTCAAACACGGAATTGTGCAAACAATATGAGAGAGAGTTGATAGCTCAAAGGAAGAGAAGTAATGAGCAAGATGAAAGAATACGGAGATTAGAAGAGCTAATTTTCAAAAACAATGAACTCAAGGTCGAAGTTGAAGAGATTGGTAGTTGTACCAAAAAAGTTCCGCATAGCAATTATGATAGTACACCGGATAATACGAGCATTGGTGTTAGGTGGCTGGTGATGATGATGTACAAATAGTTGATGAGAAGATGGGGCTTGACAATGATGAAACCTTGGAGGTATATATACTTTAATGAAATATGGTTCAATTTGCTTCTTTTTTTTTTTGTTGCTAATTATTGGATGTTCTGTTGAAAAATGTAATTTTTTTCATAGGGAAAATCTGTAGCATTATCTTTGGATGCGAGGACAAACACCATTATTGCATATGGTACGATAATCAAAGTTTATAATTCTCAAGAACTCATTCATGGTAAGAAATTTCCCATGAATTGCATGCGTGTTGCAATTGAGAAAGCAGTGGATGGAAATGCTTTTTTGCCATATCCGACGACTGACTGTGTTACAATTAGTGATGTTATCGGATCTCATGTGGCTTGGCCTATGCACTTGATGAAACTGCATGTTCAGGTTATATAAGATTGTGATTTATAGACTGAATCTTACCTTTCAAAATTCTTTAGTACTACTTAACATATCTAACAGTAATACATTTGTCATTCTTAGAGTGTTAGAAAAAACACAAAGAAGCATAAAAAGATGATGCCTTCATTAGATCCTTCGACTGTGCCAACATCACTATACATGGTGTATTGTTACTCTAAAAACAAGATTACTGCTGTTGGATTAATATCAATTGCCTTGGACAATGATGTGTTTGGACATGAGCGTTTATTGCATGTTAATCTTGAGGGCATTGATCCATTTTGTCGGCTGGAACCAATCTCCTATACATGTATAGCTGTTTACATATGGTAAGTATTGTGTTTTTAAGTATTAAGTATTGTGTTTTCACATGGATATTAAGTATTGTGTTTTTTTGTTAATTTTAGGTATTTGTATCAGAAAATGAACAAGGAGAAGTTTAAATTTGTGGATCCTTGTGGAACAGCATATGTTCCATCTGTAAAGACAGATACAAAGTCTAAGGATGCACAATTAAGCAAAAGGGCAAGTTTTCTCGGTAAAAGACTCATCGGTACACATGTTAATCAACTTGTGTTGGCACCATGTAATGTAGGGTAAGTATGCTTTTAAGATATTAAATTTTTTAAAATTAATAAATTTCATATACTTATTATGTGTGTATATATACATAGGGATCACTGGATACTAACTGTCATCGACCCACATAAATCGGAGGTTTGCTTGTTGGATCCTCTTTTTACGGACATTCATGATACCCCGTGGAGACTAGTTGTTGAAATGTAAGTTTTTCTCCTTATTATTAAGGTAGATATATTATTTTTTGTTAAAACAATCTCATTTTTTTAAGGGCTCTGCACATTTTTAATTCTTCGATTGGAAAAAGAGTAAATAAAATCAATTGGAATGTAATTGAGGTATGAAAAGTTTTCATTTGTAGTATTCATAAATAATTTATAACAAACCATGTGTTTTACAATGAGTTTTGTTCCTAACTTAGGCTCCTAAGCAACCCGACTCATATCAATGTGGCTTTTTTGTACTTCGCTACATGAGACAAATTGTCAAATTTGAGGGCACAGTTGAAACATGTTCGATGCAGCCAATGGTAATATTTATATGTAGGCATAATTTTTCATTAGATTTATTTGTGCTTTAATAATGTATTTTGTAATTCATAGTTCATGGAGAAAACTTATTCGAAAGCGGAAATTGATGAAGTGCGGGAAGAGTGGGCTTTACGCTTGCAATCATATATAGTTGAGTAGAAAGTGCGGGAAGCTTCTTTTGATCGGTGACAGCGGTGCATTTTTTTTACTCAAATTGACAATTATATAATTAATAATTATCTTTTTGTATATTGGTTTAAGTTTTGTTTCCTTGATGATAATTCATTTTCTTTGAATGTGAAGCTTGATCTTCAATGTGAGCCACTTTCATTCATCAGTTGTGAACCAAGGAATGGAGGAGAGATATGGTACTGCAAGAGAATATCAAACGTGTTGCTCAAGACTATTTGATTATTATGATGATGTAGTAGTTAATTAATTTAGTTATTGAACACCATTGGTACTTGAATTTATATTGATGTAATGCATTTTAAAGATTATTGCAATGATTAGCAAGTAATGATATGAACTTTTGAATTTTTAGATTTAATGTTATTTATATTAAAATTTCTTTTTATTTTAATTAAAGTATAAAAATCGTATCAGAAGTTTTATTAAAAAAAAATATAATATTGCAATAATTAAATATTGGAAAAATATTGAGAAAAGAAAGCGGTTATTACCCGCTATGTTTTTTACTTTTAATAGCGGGTAATACCCGCTCTTATATCTTAAGTAAACCGCTCTTGAAAGTACTTATAAAAGCGGGTTTTAATATACAACAGCGGGTATTACCGCTATTGAATGTACATTTAATAGCGGTTAAAATCCGCTCTTATATGTCTATAAAACCGTTGTTTTAGATTTTATGAGTTAACAAATTTAGAAGATATAATAGCGGTTTTTAAGATACGATAGCAGTTAAAACCCGCTGTTAAAGCTAGATATAATAGCGGTTTTAAACCACTGTTGTTCGGCGCCACTTTTAATATCACCATGTTCAACAGCATTTTTTCCACCCTTTTAATGGCGGGTTTTACCCGCTATCTATCAGCGAATTTGTCATAGTGCAGGTCACCTCTAGCACGCACATGTATTTGCAAAATGTCTTTAACAATCTCCTGACAAGAAACCATGAAATCCAGATCAAAACCATCTATCCCCAAAATAAAAACTACCAACCGTGCCCTTCAAATCCCTTAACCAGCCTTCCGGTATTTGCAGTCTCTCTACAATGACATACCCCAGTCCGTCCAGAAGTGAACATTTGAGTGAGTACCAATCAGCCAGCGAACTTCATCCCGGATGGCCAGAAAATGATAGCGAATCCCAGCCCAGAGGGAGGAAGCAACCCTGCGACACTTCAATTTACGTGTCCTAGTGAAAAATTGGGAGTGCAGAGTCTTGAGGTCAGGCGTTGGGCATGTGTAGATATCCCAGGCTAGTTTAAAGGTGTAAGAGTCATTCGCAAGTCGGAGGGATCGCACGCCCAAGCCTCCTTCATTGAGAGGGGAACAAACACGCTTCCATTGCACCGAACACAAATTATTTCTCTTAAGAATGTCGTCCGTCCAAAGGAAATTTCACATGGCCGTCTCAACCTTAATAATGAGAGGAGCAGGCATCATTGTGTACACGGTTGATGAGGCAATAACCGAATTAATAAGGCAAAGACGACCCACAAGAGATAAGAGTCGGCCCTGCTATCTCGGAAATTTACACATGACTCTATCTGCAATCAGCTGTAGTGAAGAAACCCGTGATAGCCCCAAGAACAGCGGGACACCCAAATAATTAAAAGGAAGCGAGCCTTCCTTAATACCCAGAATTCTCGAGAAATGGCGTTTCACATCCACAGGTACAGCCTTTCCAAAATAAACATGTGATTTTGCTGGACTAAAGCGCTGACCCGAGGCATTCCCATAAGCTTGCAATATCCTGGCAAGGCAATCCACATCCTCCCTTCTAGCATTCAGGAGAACAACAATGTCGTCCGCATAAAATAAATACCGGGGCAACTTCCGTAAAGCTGAAAGTTCAAGTGTCGCACTCTTTCATTCAAGAAACCTTCCCAAAGCCTCCTCCACCAGACAAAAAAGTAAAGAAGACAGAGGATCCCCCTGACGTACCCCTCTAGTGCAACTGAAATAGCCCATCACCTGTCCATTCAAGAGCAGCGACAGCCGCGAAGAGGACAATATCACAGCCACTAAAGATAAGAACTTGGGAGCAAAATTCATTCTCGAAAGAACAGCCAAAAGGAAACCCCAGTCAATCGTGTCAAATGCTTTGGTAATATCGATCTTCACAAAAATTTTCTGCACCCCCTTCGGACTCAAGTTATTTATAGCAGTAGATGCCAAGGCAACACAAGTATGGATACTCCACCCCGGAACAAATCCGTATTGATATTGACATAAATAAGAGCCCACAAATTTACCCAGCCGAGATGCCAAAATTTTAGAGAGCACCTTAAACAAGAAGTTTCCCATAACGTTCGGACAAAAGTCCTGAACTTCCTTAGCACCCGGCTTCTTGGGGATTAGAGAGAGGAAGCCAGAGTTTAGGCCAGCAGGTAGAAACTCCTCAGCAAAAAAATAAGTAGCAGCGTTAACCAAGTCTAGGTGTACTACATCCCAGCACTTATGGAAGAAAATACCTGAAAAACCATCTGGCCCCGGCGCACTATCGCCGTCCAAAGCAAATATCGCCTCCTTAACCTCATCTACAGAAGGAGCAGCAGTTAGAAACCCATTATCGACCTCACTAACAGCCACAAACGGTAATGAGTTGAGCAACGAAGCAGAATCCGCAAGTCCCGGGTCCTTTGAAAATAAGGTACGAAAATAATTAATTATGTGTGCTCCAATTGTCTCCCGGTCCCGTGAGATAGCCCCATCGACCAAAAGTTCTTGAATGCCCAAAGACGACGAGGAAGATTTATGTAACGCATGAAAGAAAGAGGAGTTGCGGTCCCCATCCTGCAACCATCTAGCCCGGTTCTTTTGTATGTAAAATTCCTGCCTAGAAGATAGAAGTTTATTCAGTGTAATTTATCTTGAAATCTCCACCTGCAAACGGTCATCCGAGTCCCCAAGAGAGTGAATTTCCTTCTGAATCTCAATAAGGGCAGAATGTGCCGCTTCAATTTGAACAAAGATATCTTTAAACACTTGCTTATTCCAGGTGCTAAGGCAACCTTTCAATCTTTTCATCTTACGGACTACTAGAGAGATAGGGTCCGAGGCCTGAGTCGGAGAGTTCCAGACCCCGGTCACAAGGGGAATGAAGCCATCATGCAAAGTCCACATGCTCTGGAATCGAAATGGGGAAGCTGAAGAAGTCCCAACCTCCACCAAAGATAGAAGGAGGGGGTGGTGATCCGAAGAGTGTCGACACAAAACCTCTAGCGTCCACCTCGACCACATCGATAGAAACCCAATAGAAGCAAGCGCCCTATCTAACTTAGCCGCAAGAAAACCATATTTCGAATTGCGAGAGCACCAAGTAAACAAAGGAACTGTCATCTCCAGGTCAATCAGACCTGCCTCATCAACAAAGGCCCTGAACTCCTCAGAAGAAAGATTAGTAGACCGCACATAATTAAGACGTTCGTGTGAACCCAAAACCGCATTAAAATCTCCAATCAACAGACAATTATTATCAATAAAGGAAAGCAAATCAAACCACAAATTCCGTCGCAGCAGGTAGGAGTTTTTCCCATGCACAAAAACCAAACAACACGTGGAACTATGCATATTAAACGAAACACCCAGACATTGGTCCGAAAAAAAACAAACCTGAAACTTATCCACCCAAGAAGGTCTGCATAAAACCCAAATATTCAGACGAAGCCGTAATCGAGCATTCTGAGCAAAATAAGTCAAACCCAGTTGTCTCCAAAAACTAGCAGGAATCGAGGTTAAAAGTACCTTTGGTTCGAGGATCGCAACCAGATCAGGTTTATGAAGCTGACAAA